>PVHP010027839.1:0-23594 GCA_004024765.1 Zapus hudsonius
GTGAGTCAGCATGTCCCTGGATCGCTCTGCCTGCCTCCCCAGCCCTGGGATGGCAGGGGTCACTGTGCCCACCCAGCATATACACGGGTGCTGGGGATCTAAACTCAGGTCCTCACATTTGCATAGCAAACACTGTTCCCCAGCTCCCCACTGGCTCTTTCTATAAGTAAATTTTTACTAGAATACAGACACCTATTCATTCACACATTGCATATGCTGATTTCTCAAAGTAATGGAAGAGTTGAGTGGTTGGCACAGAAACTGCATTACCTGAAAAGTCTAAGATATTTGCCATCAGCCCATCAAGAAAGTAGATGCTAGCCCCTGCCCTCTATCATATCAGGTGGAGCCCACAAAACGATATGTTCCTGTGTGTGTTCCATAGAACCAGCCGTGAAGCCCTGTATCTCCCACAGGTGTGACTCAGCATGGCTTTCTTTTCCAGTGGAAGAAGTCAGTCAGTCTCTCTGTCCAGCTCTGGCTGTCTGCCAAGGCAAAAACAGATTGAATTTCTCCTGGATTTCGTTACCAAAACTGCTCAGCTTCCAAGTCCCAGCTCAAGCACTGTGTGATTCTCAGGGCTTTCTGAATCCTTGCCAGAAAGAGCCTTTCCTCCTGGGAAACTTTCTCTATGCTTCCTGGGTAATAGCAATTACTCCATTTCTGTATTAGTTGCTTTTTATTTTTTTAAAAATATACTATTTGCAAGGAGAGAGAGAGAGAGAGAGAGAGAGAGAGAGAGAGAGAGAGAGAGAGAGAGAGAGAGAGAGAGAGAGAGAGAGGGCACACCAGGGCCTCTAGCTACTGCAAAAGAAATCCAGCTGCATGTGCTACTTTGCGCATCTGGCTTTACATGGGTACTGGGGTATCAGACCCAGGTCATTAGGCTTTGCAGGCAAGTGCCCTAAAACTTAGCAATCTCTCCAGCTTGTGTTTTTACTTTTTTAACACAGGGTCTTATGTGTCCCAGGCCTTGAACTCAATATGCAGGTGAGGATGACCTCGAACCTTGTTTTTTTCTGATTTTTTTTTTTTTTAGACAGGTCTCATTCTAGCCAAGCTTGACAACCTGAAACTCATTCTGTAGCTCAGGCTGGCCTACAAATCAGAGTAATACTCCTACTTTAGCTTACCGAGTGCTGGGATTGCAGTTTGGAAGCCATCATGCTCAGCTTGTCCTTGAATTTGTGACACTCCTGCCTCTACTTCCCAGGTACTGGGATTCCTGAAGTGCAATGCCACACGCAGTTTATGTGGTGCTGGGATGGAATCCAGGGCTTCATGCTAGACCAACACTTGACCAACTGGGTTGCCTCCCAGCTCCTCTGTAGTAGATATTTTTACATGATTTTGGCTACAATATCTGACAGAAACAGGAGGAAAGATTTTGGCTCCTGATCTCAGAGGGCTCTGCCCATTCTGGTGAGGAAGGGGTGGGCAGCATGTGGTAGAGGCTGTTTGTATCATGGCAGACCAGGAACCAGGCATCACCTTCAGAGGCCCATTCCTAGTGAGCTGTTTCGGCCGGTTCAACCACACCTTCTAAACATTCCATAGCCTCCCCAAATAGTGCTATCCGCTGGGGCCATTTTAGATTAAAGCCATAATTCCCTTGACTGTCAGTCTCTCGAGACGTGTAGGTAGAGTGTGGCGGGAAGGTGCTGTGTCTGTGGTATTGTCTGGTCTAACCCTTCCCAGGTCACAAGTTCTGTAACCGCTTTCCTAGTAGATGGAGTTGTGGTTATGAACGCATTTCCTTTCCATTTTCAATAGGTTCTGCTCTTTAAAAAAAAATTTTTTTTTTTCGAGGTAGGGTCTCACTCTAACCCAGGCTGACCTGGAATTCACTATGTAGTCTCAGGGTAGCCTCGAACTCATGGCACTGCTCCTACCTCTGCCTCCGAGTGCTGGGATTAAAGGTGTGAGTCACCACGCCCGACTAGGTTCTGTTCTTCACTTGGCCCAAGTGTCCCTGGCCCTTCTCCAGAAAAATCGCCATTGCTTTCTTTAGCTCCGTCTTCTCTACCCTCCTGTTTTTGTTTGTTTCTGCTCATCTTCCAGTGGCATCCATGGTTTCCTTTTCCTGTTAGATCTACTCACGCTTTTGCCCCTGGTTCTGTTTCCAAAGTCTCCTCCCACCTGGTCATCATCTCTTCCTATTTGCTACTCTCTTTTAAATGCCCACACTGTGCAAATAATAATAATTGTTTCTGTACTTATAAAAAAGTTATTTACTTATTTGCAAGCAGAGAGAGATAGGAGAGATACAGACAGAGAGAACAGGTGCACGAGGGCCTCCAGCCACCGCAAAGAACTCCAGATGCATGCGCCTCTGTGCATCTGGCTTTACATGGGCGGAATCGGGTCGTTTGGCTTTGCAAGCAAGCGCCTTAACCACCGAGACATCTCTCCAGCCCTGTTTTTGTACTTTTAAAACCTTCCTTGCATAAGTGAATAGGGAGCAATTTTGACACTTAACGTTTCTTTAATGAAAAAAAAAGTCTCAATTAATTACATGCTGGTTTCCCTTTAGGGAATATAACCAGTTTTTTTTTTTTCAAAGAAGCCTCCAACACTTTATAGTTAGGAATAAATAAGGCAAGATGCTTTCATGAACATTACAAAGAGAGTTGTGACTAAGAGCCTGGAAAAGCTGATATCTAGTGTGATGCATTCACCACCTGTCCTCATTATTATTTGGCCTTTTCACTGAATAAATATGTTGAAGTTGACTATTTAGGCCACAGAATGAAAACTTCCTACACAGGCAGTTTTGTCTGGCTTATAACCCTCAACAATTTTGCCTTGGGAATGTCCCTAAAGTAAAAAAAAATGTGCAGGAGAGACTGCCCATTCATCTCTTGTGAGGCCATCTTCAAATGCTGGATTGTTCTCGAAATACTGGTAGGAAAAGAATGCCATTATTCTCAAAGTCATATTCAAATAGAATTCTCATCCTTGACTTGAATGTTAATTCATCATTTTATTTTGCTATCATTTGTGTGCCTGTGTGTACATACGTGTGTGGAGATGCCCATATGGAGGTGTGCAGAGGCCCGAGGAGGTCTCTTAATGTTGTTCTTAATGGGTTCTTTCTGCGCTGGGTCTAGAGCTGCTGCCTTTTTTCAGTTAGACTGCTTCAGCAAACCCTAACAGCCTTCCTGTGTCCACCACCCTCCGCACGGGGGTTACAGAATACACCTCCATGCGTGGCTTTTTCAAGTGGGTGCTGGGGATCAAACTCAGGTCCCCAAGGTTACATAACAAGGGCTCTTACCTGCTGCTCCATCTCCACAGCCCTGTGATTCATTGGTTTCTTGTGTGACTAGGTCAGGAGAAATGTTTGTTTTTTAATTGTCATTTTATAAGAGGCATTTATTTTGGTGGCTGACAAAATATAAAGAAAACTAACTGGTCAGGTTTTACTGCTCTTCACAATGGAAACTCTAGTGCCTAAAGCAGTAGTGCCAGAGCAATGTGGTACTGGATTATTGCCTAGTGCCAGACGATTTGGCTCTTTCCTTAGGAGTAGGAGGAGAAGCGAGGCCATCTGTCCTGCCAGGGCTGACGTCTATGCATTCTCTGGTGAGACACAAGAACAAGTGCGCACGTCTGCTGGGAGGATTAGAATTTCTTCTGGAGATGAGGCACCCTGAGGACAGTGGAAGTGAACTCCCTCCCATCAGTTATGTCTGCTCCTGCTGAATTCACCCAGCTCACGCCTTTAAGGCCCTTCTAGAAGGGTTTGAAGCACTTGCTATTTACTTGGAATGCTGCACTCCGCTTGTCACCAGAAATACCTTTCTCTTTTTATTGGACACACAAGACTGTTTCACAGTTTGCCCTGGCATCGGTCAAGGACACACCACTGAATTCTCACCAATGAAGCCTTTAGGGAAGTGAGGCTGTGGAGGAGCAAGTATTACACCGTCAGTTTAAGGTAACAGGAAGGGGCCTAATGTGAAGGAGAGCTGCCATAAGCCAGAAACCACAGTTTTTTCAATTTCTTTATTAACTAGAAACTGGATGTGTTGGTACCATCATTTTCCTCCTCCCTGCCCTACTCCACTGAGGGCCTTCCTCGGTGGGATTGCTGCTGTGCACCATGGGGTGTGGGCTATGAGTTGTGTGAGCAGCAGTCAGTCATTGTGTGTGGGGGGGAGAGGGAAGGGGCAATGCTTCTTGATATTTCCACCCACCTTGGCTCTTACAGTCTTTCTGCCCCCTCTTCCACAAAATTCCCTGAGCTGTGGTGGTGTGTTTTAAGTCTACCTTAGTCTTGAGCTCTTAGCAGTTTCTGGATTTCCGATTTGGTACATTTTGAGTATCCTCAGTGTCCATCACCATCACCCTGGCACAGGTTGTCAGGCTCTCAGTGGAAGCAGCACTCTGGCTCATCTCGCCAATTCCTCTGTGGTTTCACCTGGGCCCTAGCTGATGTGTGAGGGCAGACTCATCTCCTGCTAGGGAGTCAGCTATCATTTCTGGTTGTGCTGGTAGAATTAGGTTGTCCTTGGTTCTTACTGCCTTCTGAAAAATAAAAACAGATTCTCCAATGAGAGCAAGAGCAGCATAAATTAAATGGAATTAGCATTGATAATTTGGGGAGATTTTGATGGGTGTAACCTCTCTTTAGGCCAAAGGTTAGTGGGAGCTTCTTCTTGGAGTCCACATTCTTGGTCTCCATAGGATTCTGATTTGAATCCCAGTTCCAGCTATATGATCCTTACAACTGATCAGATAGATCTCTTAACCAATCAGAGAGCTCTTGGTTACCCAGCTATGTTGAGTGCCACTATTGCACGGGTGTGTACTTCTTATACTGGTTGCTTCATATAGCTCTGTCTTCTGCTTGCTCCAGACATTGTTGGCCAACTTCCCCTAGCAGCTCATATAGTGCTTTTCAGCACTGTACAGGTTAACCATCTGAGAACGGGCTTCATTTCAGATTCCAGCCAGGTCTCTTAATGTTGTATGTTGATTGCATGTGGTGTCTTCAGCAATAGGGTCTCATCTTTTACCTTGGGTGGGTAAGTGCTTTGACAGAAGCCTGTCTTGTTTTGGGGACTGTTGCAGTCAGCCACACTCTGCTGGGATGAATCTTCAAACCAGGCACAATTTAGGGGAGGACAGTATTTATTGAAACTACAGGTTGAGGGGAAGTTCCATAACAGCAAAAGAGGCTGGCCCTCTTTCACAGGTCCAAGCAGAGAGAAAAAACCATCACCTACACCACACATACAAAACAGCAAACAGGCAGGAGCCAAAGAGAATTTCTTCTTTATATGGACTTAGGGTGGGGTCTTACAGTCCTATCCCAGGCTTAATGGCTTCCTGAGTCTCTGGAGTTTCCTTCCTGCACTGCCCACACAGGAAAGGATATTTACTTCTACCTTCTTAGAGCTTCTTTACATCCTGCCCCTTGCTGAGAGGCTGCCTTCCTGTAAACATCCTCAGAGACCCACCCAAGATAATTAAAAAGATCAAGTTGACAACAAAACCTAACCATCACAGGGACCTCATACATTTTTCCAATAAACAGCTCAATGTGGGTAGTAACTGATTTCTGGCACTGAGCATTATAAGCCAGAGCCAAATGTTTTAGGGTTAGGTTTCATCCCACCCTCTTCAGGGCCCTTCTTACCATATGATATCCCCATATTCCTTTGGAGGATTGTATCTTTTAGCTTGCTGTCCAGGAGTAAGGATTCTATGGTACCAATTTATTTTGGATTTACTTTTGTATATATCTCTCCCTGTCCTTTTATTCCCTTCCCCCAAACACTTCCATCCCTATTATCTGTCCCTCAAGTTGCCTGTCATGTATGCTTACAACTCAAGCTGTTCATGGTTAGGAACCACAGATGAGGGAGAATATGCATTGTCTTTCTGTCTTGTGCGACTTTACTGGGTATGATCTGTTCCAAGTCCATCCATTTTCCTGCAAATTTCAGTATATCATTTTTCCTTACTGATGAGTAGAATTCCATTGTATATACGTACTACAACTATGTTATATGTTCAGCAACGGGCATCTGGTTTGATTCCAATTCTTAGCTATTGTAAATTAAGCAGTTATAAGCATGGTTGAGCGAATGTCTCTGTATTGAAGAGAGGTTGCCCAATGAGGAATAGCTGAGTCAGTTGGTAGCTCTATTTTAATCTTTTGCAGAAGTCTCCACATTGATTTCCATAGTGGTTGTACAAGGGTGCATTCCCAACAGCAATGAGTGAGGGTTCCTCTATCCCGGCATCCTCTGTTGTCATTTGATTTTCAAATATTTGCCATCCTAACTGGAGTAAGGTGGAATTTCACAGTTGTTTTAATTTAATTTCCACAAGGATTTAGGATGTTGAACTTTTTTTGAGTATTAGCCATTTGTATGTATTCCTTTCTGAATTCCCTATTCAGTTCACTGCCCCATTTTTTTGAGTGGATTGATTGATTTTTTAAAAATTTTTTTGAGTTCTTGGTAGATTCTAGATATTAGGCCTATGTCATTAGTATAGCTGGAGAAGATTTTCTCCCATTCTTGTGGTGGTCTGTAGCCTCTGTTTATGGTATGTTTGTCTGTATAAAAGCATTTTAGTTTGATGAGATCCCACTGGTTGAGTGATTGTTGAATTTCCTGGGCTACTGGGGTAATGTTCAAGAAGTCTTTCCCCACTCCGATATTGTGGAGTGTCCTCCCTGTTTTTTCTTCCAGTTGTGTAAGAGTTTCAGATTTTATATTGAGGTCTTAATCCATTTGGAGTTGACTTTGGTGCATGGCGAGAGGAATGGGTCTAGTTTCATTTTTTTTGCATGTAGTTATCCAATACTTCCTAGCCTACTAATGGCTGCCAGCATGACCATATGCCCTAGTTTTTTCAGGTTGCCAAAGCAAGTTACCAAAGACTAGGAGGTTTATAAACAGTGGAAATCTAGTTGCCATAGTTCTATAGGTGGGGAATTCAAACTCATGGCACCCATGACCCCAGGGGCTGCTGATGGCTGCAGGACATCTTGTACCAGGGCACTCCTTCAGACTCTCCCTCCCCGTGCCCTTTCCCTCACTAATACTTACTGCAAAGCTTATGTCCCTTCCCTTGGAGATGGCATTTTAAACTCTAAAGAGAAGCCCCACCTAAACAGTTAAGAACTTAACTGTGAAATGATCCTACAGATCGTCAAGGCCCAGACCTCTGGCGACCTTTGTAACACCATTCTCGTCCACTTCTGTGAGTTGCTGTGAGGTTTAACTTGCAGAAAATATTTGTCCATTTTAAGAAAATACCAGAACCAGAGAGCAAAGTGTAGAAAATTATGTATATGAAAATGCCACAGTAAAACTCATTGTTTTGTGTACTAACCTAAACAATGATAAAATAGAGAATGAAATATAAAGAATAATTTGAAAAATATAAAATGAAAAACTTAAAATAAAACTAGCTTCAGGAGATTAAGGTCTATTGTGATGCCCTGGTTAGGTCTGGCATGGTGAGAACCTGCTCAGCACAAGCTTCCTGCACTGGTCCCCAAGCCCAAGATGTGGCTCTAATGTTGAGCCTTCAGATTGCTGGCTCTTCAGGAAATCTGATTCCTTCTGGCCAGATCTCACTCTTGGATATTAGTCTTTAGGTGGCAGCAGCCCGACTTATTCCAGTAACAAGTTGATAGGATGCAGTCATTTCACTGAAAGCTCACATGGTAGAAGGGATAAGAGAGCTGCCTCCAGACTCTTTCATAAGGAAGCTGATCCCATTCATGATGGCTCTGCCTCTAGACCTAATTATTTCCACACTTCCTATACCATCGCCTTGGGAACCAGAATCTCAATATATGGATTTTAGGGAGGAGGAAGACACAGTGATGGCAGAAGTTAGCCATTAAAGTGGCAGCAAATGGCCCCTCCAAAAGAACCTGGTACCTCATACCTTTGTTTCTTTCTTTATTTTTATTATTATCGTTATTTATTAAGTAGAAACTTTGTATGAACAAATCATGTGTTGGTACCATCATTGCCCTCCTCCCTGCTATTCCTCAGTGCAATTGCTGGTATGCACCATGGGTTTGAGGGCTAGGAGTTGTGGAAGCAGCAGTCAGGCGTTGGGTGGGTGGGGGGCGATGTCTCTGGGAGTTCCCCCCTCCTTGGCTTTAACAATCTTTCTGCCTCCTCTTCCACAAAATTCCCAGAGCCATGGTGATTTAAGTCTACTGTAGTGCTGAGCTCTTAGCAGCTTCTGGAACATTTTGAGTCTCCTCAGTGTCTGTCTCCACCATCATGGCCCAAGTTGTTGGGCTCACTGTGGGAGCAGCACTCTTGCTCATCTCACCACTTCCTCTGTGGTTTCACCTGGGCCCTAGCTGATATCCTGTGGATGGTTCATCTCTGGGAGTCTGCTATCATTTTTTGTCTTGTTGGTAGAATTAGGTTCTCGATGCCTTCAGAAATCACACACCTCACCCGCCTGGAGTGCACACTGGTGCCCAGAATGCACAGGTCCCAAAACCCTGTTTCCTTCTTTTTGTTGTTGTTGTTGCTATTTTTTCTTTTTACAAGGTAGTACAGCTTTCAATTCTCCTGCTTCAGACTGTTGAGTGCTGAGTCATAGGTATACATCAACATTCCTGGCTCATTTCTTTGTTTTGTCTATTTCAGCTTCCTCATTTGCACACTATCTTTATGCTAATAGAACTTGTTACTAGAGTATTGTCCAAGAGACTTGTTATTGGTTAGAATCATTGGACTTGGAGTTAGAGGTTGATGCTGCCCTGCTTGTTTTGAATCTTGTGTTGGTTCCGTCTGTGTTTGCTGTGCCTACTGCTATCTTTTGCAGTGTGAATGTTCTGTGCCATTGTGGCTTTTTTGTTTTGTTTTGTTTTTGGTATCATGGCTCACTCAGTTGAAAGAAAAACTGTGGGGACTTATGGAGTTGAGCTGAATGCATTGTATTTCACATCATGTATGATTATTAATTTGTGGGGGCCAGGGGCAGACTGTCATGGTTTGATCCAGGTGTCCCTCACAAATGAATGTGCTTTGCGAATGATCTATCCCCATCTGATGGCAGCTTGGGAATTAGAACCTCGCTGGAGCTGTGTTGTTGGGGGCGGGCTTATGGGGGTTATAAGCCAGCTTCGCCTTCCCAGTGTTTGGCACACCCTCCTGCTGCTGTATGCAGTGCTGTGACAGAGATGATGTCTATCACTCTGCTCAAGCTATCATTTTCCCTGCCATCACGGAGCTTCCTCTCCAGTATGTAAGCCAAAATCAACCCATTCCTCCACAAGCTGCTTTTGCTTGAGTTCTTTGTTATTGCTAGAGAAAAGTTGAGTACATTAGATTTGGTTATATTTGTGCCAAAACAAAAACAAAACAAAACAACAGCAATAAGAAAGCCCTTGCCTCATTCTACAACCACGAAATTTGACTGAGTTTGAAAAAAGTTACCAGGAATGATTTGCAAACATTCTCCAAAGCTGAGCATGGCTTTTGAGTGCCATAGGACTTGGTAGAAAAACATGTGGTGATCAGTGGTCAGGCCTGCGGAGTATCCACAACATTGAATCATTTCTATCTCTGTGAAAGCAAGAAAAGAAATGCTGTCCATTAGGGGTTAAAGATGGGTTATTTTAAGTATGCTAAAATTTGAAACTGTCATTCAAGCCAAGCATGGCGGCACATGCCTGTAATCCCAACACCCAAGAATCAAAGGCAGGGGGACCAACCATCACAAGTTTAAGGCTAGCTTATTCTGCAAAGAGATTTGCAGGGTGTTGTAGTCAGCTTCTCATTGCTGTGCCAAAGAACCCAACCAAAGGCAGTTGATGGGAGGAATGGATTTATTTTGGCTTACAGACTGGGGAGGAGCTACATGATGCAGGGGAGATGATGACAGGAGCAGAGAGGAGACATCACCTCCACAACAGCACTGCAAACAGCAGCAGGAAGGTGTGCAAAAACTGGCAAAGGGAAGCTAGCTATATCCCCCATAAGCCTGCTCCCAACCACACACCTCCAATAAGGTTCCAATTCCAAAACTGCCATCGGCTGGCAATCAAGCATTTGAACACATAAGTTTATGGGGGATGCCTGGATCAAACCAGTACATGGGGCATCCAGGTTACATATTAAGACCTTGACTTACAAAAGAAAAAAAACCCAAGTAAATAATAAATTTAGTTTGTTTTCAAGTTTTAGCCGAAATAAAATGAAGACATGAAGTTTAAGAACTTATAGTTATTTACAATAAAAAGATATCTTTACTGATTAATGGAATAAGTATAAATTTTATTGTAAGAAATCAGGCTCACAAATCCAGGAACCATCTATTAAGTTCCTTTCACACTTATTTTCTGTGGTTCAATTAAAGATATGCATTTTATTTTTTTCATATCTTTTATTGCTGTAATAGACAAATATATACTGTGCACCATCATACCACTAGACAGGCACACAGCTAATAGTAGATTAGAATGAAGACTATTGTGATCTGGAATCAAATCCAGGACTTACACATGCTAAGCATGAAATCTACCACTGAGCTACATCCCCAGCCCCAAACAAATACCTTTTTCTTTCTTTTCCTTTTTCCCCCTTTGTGCAGTGCTGGGGATAGAACCTAGCACCTTGTAAATACTGGGCAAGTGCTGTACGTCTGAGTTACACTCCCAACTCATTTTTGCCTTTCTTGCACATCTAATTTTATTTAGAAGTTCCCGGGAACTTTTTGCCAAACAGACTTAGAGTCTGACATTTTTTTTCCCCAAGAAGGTTAATTGGGGGTGTGCTCTCAAGAACAACACTTGTGAAGAATTGTGAAGCCCAAGGAAATCAGGAGTGGGCAGAAAGAGAAAGTAAATATGTCTCTCTCTTTTTTAGGTCAAGTTTCAGTAACTCTGAGGTGTGTGTTGTCTCATAGAGGCTGAAGCTCCTAGCAGACCTTTTCAACTAATTCCTGTCCAGGGCCTCAGAAGCTGCCTCTGAACCCGAGTGAATGAAGAGCCTGCAGGTTGCCATGGGTGTGACAGCGGCAATTGCATCTGGAATTGCCCTACAGTCAGGCAAAAATTCAGGCTTTTTGGAGCCCCTGTTGTCCAGGGAGGTGTGTGATCTTGGGCGAGGTAACTTCCTCCAGCACAAGACAGTTGCTGGAAAGGACCTAGGCTGTGAGCCATCAAGTATGGGTGAGGGATTTGGTAAGCACATAAGTCCACTGTGTGTATGGTAGGCGGGACCAGATCATTTTGTCATAAAAGGATAGAAATAAGCACACAGAGAAATTCCAGGAAAGAGAACAAAAAGCATGGTAGGGGATGATAAAATATGGAATAATGAAAAATTCTCAAAATGGAAGCACAGAGACTGGAGCAGGATGACTGCCACTCTGGGTGGGCTACACAAGATCCTATGTCCAAAAAAAAAAAAAAGACACAAAAACAAACAAAAGAAGTTCTTGTTTCTTAATCCCTGGTTATGGTTTCACACACTGCATTATAGTTGAATGCAGGCATCAAACGGCCAAGGTCACCTGGTGCACTAGGATTAGTTACAGAAAACACCTGTGAATCATGACTTAAAGTCTTATGCTGTAACTTTCAAAACACATTAAAATGACTGAAGATTCATTCAGTCTTTGAAACTGTTCTTCAGCAGTCATTCACTCAGAAACTTTCAGAGCACAAGGAAGCAATAAAATGATGCTATGAGAAAATTACAGTTAGCAAATTGGCATCTTGGCTTATCAGTGAATTGCTCTTTTTTTTTCTTTTCTATGGTGCTGAGAATTAAGCTCAGAGCCTTGAGTATGCTGGGTAGCTACCACTGTACTACTGAACAGCACCCACAGTCATAAATCCTTAGCTTTCAAAGATGAAAGATTCTGCATGTTTGGCTTTGGGATCCACTTAAAGGAATTTTTGTCAGGCCACTGATCATCTGGGTTTGGGGCCTCAGAAGCTGCCTCTGAACCAGAGTGAATGCCAAGCCTGCAGTTTGCCTGGGAGCTTGCAGCCATCATGGGTGTCACAGAGAAGTGCAGGACCCTGGACAGGATATTGTCCGAAAAGGAGCTTCAACCTCTGCGAGACGACACACACCTCAGAGTTCCTGAGACTTGGAATCTAGGAAGCTGGGTTAGAAGCCACCTGAGGTTACTGCTCATGACTATGGCTACTCTTAAGTATGTTTCCTAAATCTTAAGCATAGGTAAAGAAGTGCCCTTGAGCATAAGAAAGTGGTCTCAGTGACACTCTGAAGCCCTTGGGAGACTGGAGCAGGATGACTGCCACTCAGTAAGATCCTATGTCAAAAAAAGACAAAACAAACAAACAAACAAACAAACAGAAAATTCTTGTTTCTTAATCTCTGATTATGGTTTCACCACACTGCATTATAGTTGAATGCAGGCATCAAACGGCCAGGGTCAAGCTTACAGGCAAGATGGGAGGGGAATGTAAACCTGCCACCGGACCCTCTCCCACACTGATGGTATGCTGTTGTTGGGGTTAGCTTCTGTACCCTGAGAATACCCCATGCTGTGGCCAAGAGAGAGAACCTCTACGCCCGCTGAGAGCCAAGAGGAACCCATTCTGATATTAAGCCTGGAATAAGCACGGGGAGATGGAAGCTGACCGTAGCTTGACTGTCACCTGTGCTGTGCACTAGAGCCTCTCGCTCATTTGGACCGTAAGATGCTGAGTGGGAGAATAATGGCAGAGTGGAAAGTTCTCATGTGGCAGTTATCTGGTTTCGTGCCATGTGTGTCACTGCTCACGAAGCTCAGCTGGCATCTAGCACTCAACAAAAGAGGAAAGAGAAAAGTGCTTCTGTTGATTTTCCAGGTCACATTGCTAAAAAAGTATAAATGATGAAACAATGTCAAGGGGAAAAATGAGAAAAATTTCTCTGGTCATAATTCATCTTTATCACAGGACATTAATTATATCTACTGCTTTAGAGAATGAAAGAATATAAAGTAGATTGAATCTAGCTAAATTTTGTTTAGTAACCTCATATCTGAGGAAATAACACTTTCATTGCCTCACTTCATGAAGGGCTAGTTTCAGATCCAGGACTCAGGTTACATTGTCTAGTCAGAGGACAAGCAATCCACTCTCCTCCCTTAGAGAGCTAGCTGAAGACCAAGGGATTCTGGTGAAGCAAAGACTAGAGCAAGAAATGTCTTGACCCTGAACATCCTCTTCTTGTTTGGATTATGAAAATACTCATAAAAAGTTAGTATGCGGGCTGGGAGATGGCTCAGCAGGTAAGAGAGCTTGCTGTACAAGCATTGAGGACCTGCGTTTAATCCCCAGGACCCAGATAAAAAGCTAGGCATCACCACACTTGTCTGTTAGCCTAGTGCTGGGAGGAGTGGGTACAGGAGGATTGCTAGAGGTCAGCCAGTTTGACAGAACAACAGGGAGCGCCAAGTTCAGTGAGAGATTGTCTCAGTGAAAAGTGGCAAAGAGCAACAGATAAGGACACCTGACATCTTCACCTGGCCTCTGTATGCATGCTCATGGGTGCACACATCTGTACACACACATGTCCATACATCACATACAAGTTCACACCAACCAAAAAAGTGAACTAATTAAAAATTTTTGGTAAGTGCCTCATATTACCAGAGGAAGATGTTTATTAAATTTTTTTCACGTGCCTTAAATATTATGGACAAAGTTCTGAGTGGGATGTAAATATGCATAAAGTCATATTTCTAATACTGAATTTATGAGTATTCACCACAAAAGGCATGTAAGAAATTCATTATAACCCAATACAAATGAATTCAATGTTCTGATATCTGGTGAGAACATTAACAGTGTTAATGACCCTCCCTCCTTAGATCTTATAGCCATGGGCTTAGTGACAGGCCTTTGCCTAGCAAGTCCAAGGCCCCAAGTTCCATCCCCAGTACTCTAAAAGGGAAAACATCTAAAGCCCGTCTATTTCATGCCACATTATTATTCAGCAGATTTTTAAAATTCTCTCCCCAGTGGTTTCCTGAGTCTTTTCTCCACTGACAACCTGTTGAAGGATGATCAGAGCAGCACTTCCCAACCTGTGTACAAAAGCTCATGGCTGTGCTCAACTAATTTTGAAACCATCAGTCACTTTCATTGCGCTTGAAAACCTGCCAGTGAACTTTTACATGTTCAGAAAGCGTAACTGCAAATTATGTGTTAGCATCCTATTGCCACAGTTACTGGCCCTTGGTGCTGTTCTATGTACACAGGCCCGAAGAGTAAGCAGAAGCACCTGTCCTGTTCCTGAAAGATGATGAAACGTCTGCTTTCACACTTGGCCTCTGGTCCAACCAAAGACTTGCTATTAACAGTTCCTTGGGGTGATTATATTTACTTTGCAGAGTAAGTTCTTTTGTAAAGAAGGGTGTAACCCACATTTATTATAGTACTGTTTTTTCACAATGGTCAAATTATAGAACAAGCTTAAATGTCCATCCATAGATGAGTAGGCAAAAAAAAAAAAAAGACACATACACAATGGCGTTTTGTCAGCCATAAAGGATGGAATTATTTCACGTAAGCTACATTGCTAAGTGTCATGTGCTTTTACATTTTGTTGAGAGCTGACTCTGGAAATGAGACAAAGCCCCCTCCACTCTACTCTCTTGTCTGAGATCCAAGCACCCTTATCCCTGAGAATAGATAGATGCTACAACCTTTCCCAGGCTGTCTGGGGCCCTGCAGCCCCAACAGATCTTAAGACGTGATCACAGGTTCCTCTTGTTAAAAATCTCTGTGGTGGGGATGGCAAATCCAAGGAGAAAAGCTGCTTCCCGGAATTCTTGATGGATTAGAAATTCTTGCTGTTTCCATGGAGCTTCTCCTGTCACATCTGCTGATCTGATGTTCTCTGATTTCCTTGCTACTTTCCAGTAGGGTCGCTTCTGCTACATGTTGGCAAATGCCCAGTTTGATGTTCTGCTCCTTGTCTGCTACTTGCCATGTCTCCTTCTACTTTTGCTTGCTATGTTCCTAATAAAAAGCATGACTATGCCGGGCGTGGTGGCGCACGCCTTTAATCCCAGCACTCGGGAGGCAGAGGTAGGAGGATCACAGTGAGTTCAAGGCCACCCTGAGACTACAGAGTGAATTCCAGGTCAGCTTGGACTAGAGGGAGACCCTACCTCGAAAAAAAAAAAAAAAAAAAAAGAGCATGACTAAAGCAGATCATTTTCTGAACAAAATGGTAGAATAGCCCAGTCCCAGGAAGACAAATTTCACACATTTTTCTCAGATGTCAACTCTAGATGTTTTTTTTAAGACATGAAAATACAAGGGGTACTATTTGGGGGAAAGAAGGTGACTAGAGAGAAGGGGGGTGAGCAAGAGTGAGGTGAATGTGATCCAAGTATGGAAATACAAGAAAACCCATTATTTTGTGCATTTAATATGCACACACTAAACAAACTGCCTAAGCACAGCATGATTGTGCCCACTTTAGTTCAAGCACCCAAGGGGCACGGGCAGGAGAACTGCTGAGCATTCCAGATCAGCCTGGCCTACAGAGCAAAACTATTTTCTTTCCAAAAGAAAATACTGAGTGGCAGGAGAGATAGTTCAGCAGGTAAGAGAGGTTCCCATGTAAGCATGAGGCCCCGAGGGGGCTTGAGACATCCTGAGTTCTACCATCTGAGTCCTCAGCACCTGTGTAAATAGCTGGGCATGGCCACGTATGTCTGCAACCCCACTCCTGTGTGAACAGAGATGGGAAAATTGCTGGGGCTCACAAAAATGGCAAGCTCCAGAATCAGCAAGAGATTCTATCTCAAGGAAACAAAGCAATGGGTAATGGAGAGGGACCCCTAATGTTCTCCTCTGCATCGGCACACACATGCATACAACAGACATGCGAAACACACATACCACACACCACACATGCTGTATACATGCACATACAAAGAAGAAAGGGAAGAAAAGAAAAAGAAAAGCCCCAAAATAAAATGGGTATGAAACTGAATGCTGGCCATGAGCTCAGAGAAACTATTGAGCCTTAGTACTGTGAGTGGTCCATGCCTGCTGTTAGTCTGGACTGTGGTGATTTGGATGCCCTTCATAGACTCATGCGTTTGAATGTTTGATGATTTGTCTTTAGAACTTTTGGTGAGCCTAAACATTAGCATAAACTGGGATCTTCTTCAGTTAAACTGACCCCTGACCTATTCACAATCATTTCCCATAGGACTGGCCTCAAAGGAGCAAGGAAGTTAGTTAGGCCTTGTATCAATTTCCCATTATCTGATCACCATGCAATATCTTGCCTGAGTTCCAGATGAGCAGGTAAATATGGGCAGGATGCTTATTTTCTCTATGAGTTTGATGTCTTCATGGACCATGTCCTCATATTCAGTATCCTCTCAGGGCTGTGTTTTCCAGAGACAGCACTTTCCTACAATCCTGAGCGTGAGCCAGACTGAAAGCTCCTTTTATTAGATATGACAAAAGACATATTGACTCGTTGATTCAAGAAATGTATTAAACATTTTAGCCTGCTTCTTTTCTGCCATTTCATTGTTAACTTTATATACTACCTGTAATTGATCATTCGAGCTGTGGTGGCTCATGCCTGTACCAGCACTCAGGAGGTCGCTACAAGTTGTAGGCCAAGCTGAGCTAGCTTGACTCAGACAACATAAAAGAATGAAAAAAGCAATTTTCTGATCTGGTGCTTTCTCCTCTCATTCACTCAAGATAACACTTTGTGGGAGTTTAGGAGGCCTCACACAATGTTGCCAAACTCCTCCTTAACCCCTCTCCAGTCAGAGCTTTGCCTTCCTCCTACAGGATCAAAATGGGTAATTCTTGTTTCATAAACATGTATGTACTTCTTTCTGGTGCTTTTTCCCCTTAAACATGTGTATACTTCTGTCTGGTGCTTTTTTTCCCTCAATTCAGAAGGGGGATTGTGAAGGTTCAGGCACCTCCATAGACACCCTCCTCTTGAGTGGGAGGTGTCTATCTAGAGCTAAAACCTAGGTGCTAAAACTGATTGGTTAGGTCTCTCTGACTCACCTGGGGGGACTTAAAATTAACTTCCCTAGGAAAAAGGTCCTCTTCCCCACATGCCAGGCAAGCAGGACTGCTAAATCTCCAGGCCTTAGAAAGGTAAGGCCTTTCTCTACCCCTAATGGCTGGGGTGAGGGAAGGCTCCAGATTTTTCCCACATGAACCTTTCCTTTTCATGACAGGTGCTCTCTGTTATCTTTTCTGCTGATTGTTTAGCTAACCAGCATAAGTTCTGTTAAACTCTCCATGTTTTTCTCCCCACACTGGTGGCTGGAGAACCTTGTAACTCCCCATGTTCCCTTGAATAATAAAGTCTCTCACTATACCTTAAGATCTTGTTGTCTATGATTTTAATTCTTTAACTCTGTAGACAAGAGTTCGGGTACTCCTTAAATTTTGGAGTACATTGGAATTTTTGCTGGGCGTTATCTAAATTCTAACCCCCAGCTCACCCCACTACAACTTCAAGCATGACACATTTGAACCTTACACACCGACCATGCCAAGCAATTCTCCAATGGCCATCAACTAAAGGTCCTTCTACAAATCAATTCAGTTCTGACTAGAGACCCTGCTCACCCCATACAGGTTAAGGTTTCCATCTTAAGATTGTACCACACTTTAGATACCATCTGTTTGCAGGAGGTTTCTAATTTCTGTCCCACTTGGTAACAAGTTAGAAGTGACCACAATCTTCCACATAGGTTAATTTACGAGAGCGCTGCCCAGATCTCAGGAGACACTGAGTTCATCAGTTTACTGTAGTCAGACCCCAGCAACCACAGATTCAAAAACATTGAACAAAAACTGAACCTGGACTGAACAAGAGACCATTTTGCTCATAGTTATTCTTTGAACAATACAGTATAAGAGCTTATGTAGGACCTCCTCAGTCCTAGCATTAAATCTAGAGATGCTTGAACACTTGGAGAAATGTGCGTCTGTTACATGCAAACACTATACTGTCTCATATAACAGATTTGAGCGTTCATGGATTGGAGTATCTGTGGGGATCTGTGAGTATCATAAGGAATGAAGAGAGTCTCAGGGAAAGCCTCAGCATGTTTGTTGCACAGCTGTTCCATCTCTGTAACGTCATCTTCATGGCCCGTCAGGGCATCCACCTACCCAGAATATCCTGCATCTCATCAAGAGCTCTGATGGAGGCGTCACCATTTAGGTATGATTGTATTCTCACATGATCTCCAGCCTCTTTCCTCTATGGAGAACTGGGGGTGGGCTGAAGGTCTCCCTGTTAATTAGTTCCCAGGTCCCAATGTCACCTCATTAGAAAAGATTCTCCCATTATCCATCATGGCGATTATATAAACTTTAGGAGATCTGGGCAAAGTACCAATGGAGAACCCAAATATCTATTTCCTATTGTTGCAGAATATATGCTCAATGTCAAGTTTGCACCAGATATATGCTAGCTACTATGCTGGTGTTTGGGAGGTCTTACACTATGTTTGCTTTCATGGAATTTATTGCTTGTTAGTAGGAGTAGGCATTGAACAGGTCACCTAGAACAGACAAGGACATCATGTAACCACAACTAGAGAGGGCTAGAAAGTGGAAGTTTACAGTCACGTTTATCAAACTTGCTGGCTGGCTATAAGAATCATCAATGCCTTGTTAAAATTATGGATTCCTTGACTCCTTCTCGGACATGCTGAATCACTCTATTCCAGGAATTTGTATATTTCCTGTGATGGTTTGAGCCAGGTATCCCTTATAAATGAATGTGTTCTGAATGCTTGATCCCCAGATGATGGAAGTTTGGGTATTGGAAACTTGTGGGAGCTGTGTTGTTGGGGTGTGCTTATGGGGGTTATATCCAACTTCCCCTTGTCAGTGTTTGGCACAGCTTCCTGCCACTGTTTACCATGTTCAGGATAGAGGTGATGTCCACTCTCTGCTTACAGTGTTTTCCCTGTTACCATGGAGTTTTCTCTCGAGTGTGTAAGCCAAAATAAACCTATTCCTCCCACCCACCACTTTTGGTTGGGTTCTTTCAGCACAGGAACGAGAGACAGATGACTACAACAGTTTGGGTTTTAGAGAGTGGGATCTGATATAACTGTAGAACCCTAATTCTGTGGTTTTTGGACTTTTTTAACTGATTTGCAGGAGGAATGTGGACAGATTTGAAACTGGCTTAAGAGATGCCTTGTATTGCTGCAAGTAAAGCTTGAGAGACCTGAATGATCAAAGTTGAAAGACCTGAATGCAGTGAGAACTATGGACTGTATGGACCTGTTACGAGGTGAGAAAGAACTTTGCTGGGGCTGGTCTAGCAGTTTGCCTGAGAAATTTGCTGTGTCTGCCTGCCTGTGTCCTGAAAAATTGTTCAGGGCTGCATTGCATAAAAATGGACTGGAGTGAGTAGATGGAGATGGCACAGAAAGAAAAAGAAATCTTTGGGCCAAAACTGATGCCCATTCAGCTACAATTGTTTGAGAGATTACAACCGTTGAGATTGGGCCAGGTGATCTGCATTGGGACAGCAGGAAGAATGCAGACTCTTTGAAGTAAGGGGCTTAAGTGCTGAAGGAGGTTTCCTGCTCTTCATAGTTGGGTTTATTCCCCCCTGGATTAACAAGTTGGAAGCCTACCTGGTACTATGGAATACAACAAATGCAGGAAGAGAGGGTTAGTGGGTTTGCAACATGGTTTTGATTTGTGGAAATGGCCATGGGCAATGTGAAGCAAGCCTGTTGGATTATCTTTGTAGAGGCCTGATGGAGGCATGAGGATGAACCGTGGGTTTGAAGTGGAGACCTAGTGAAATGCCAGGACCATGGATAGCTGCCAAGGAGAGCTTCCAGCACTGGATGATGAGTAGCCCAGCTAGAGGGGCGGAATCAAAACTCCAAGAGACCCATCACTGGTTGTTATTGGACTTGGTGTTAGAGTTTGATGTTGCCCTGTTTGTTTTAAATCTTGTATTGGTTTAATCTGATTTTGCTATGCCCAATGCTATCTTTTGCGGTATTCTGTGCCATTATGCATTTGTTTTTTGTTTTTGAATTATGGCTCAGTTGAAAGAAAAATCGTGGGGACTTAATGGAGATGAGCTGAATGCATTGTATGATTATTAGTTTTGGGGGGTTGGGGCAGATTGTGATGAGAGGGCTAGAAAGTGGAAGTTTACAGTCATGTTTATCAAACTTGCTGGCTGGCTATAAGAATCATCAATGCCTTGTTAAAATTATGGATTCCTTGACTCCATCTCGGACATGCTGAGTCACTCTATTCCAGGAATTTGTATACTTCCTGTGATGGTTTGAGCCAGGTGTCCCCCACAAACGAATGTTCTGAATGCTTGATATCCAGCTGATGACAATTTAGGTATGGGAACCTAGTTGAAGCTGTGTTGTTGGGGTGGAGTTATGGGTGTTATAGCCAACTTCCCCTTGAAAGTGTTTGGCATACCTTTCTGTTACTGTTTGCAGTTCTGTGGCAGAGTAATGTCCACTCTCTGCTCATGCCATCATTTTCCCTGGCATCATGGAAGCTCCTCTAGAGTGCATAAGCCAAAATAAACCCATTCCACAGGCTGCTTTTGTTTGGGTTCTTTCTGTGCAGCAACATGAGAAAGTTGACTACAACACTTTCCAAATAACACAATCTAAAAACACCTAAATATTTCAAGTGTTAGGTTGCAGACCTACTACTTATTCTGTTTATTATAAAGATATAATCATGAAAATAAAACAGGCACAGCGGTGCTTACCTGTAACCCCAGCACTTAGGAGCTGGGTGGAGGAAGATCAAAACAAAAGTTCAAAGCCAAGCCTCAACCGTTTTCTCTTTTCTTTCATGTTTTCTTCTTTCTTCCTTTCTCTTTCTCCCTCATCTCCTTTTCTTTCTTCTTTAATTTCTCTCTTTTCTTTATTCCTTTTTTAAATCTATTTTCTTTTTTTCTTTCTTTGCCAGTTTCTTTTCTTTCTTTAGACAGGATCTCACTCTGTAGCCAAGACTTGTCTGGAATTCATTAGATATCTCATGCTGACCATGAACTGGTGATCCTCTTGCCTCAGCCTATTGAGTGCTGGATTACAGGCCTATGCCACCACACTCAGCCAAGTTTTACTTTTTAAAAGTCAAACACATTACTAGTAACAAAAACTAAAAAAAAAAATACAATTGCAAGCTAGTCCTGCTGACTGTTCTACTGACTAGTCAGAAGTCTGAGACAAGAGGATCAAAAGTTTAAGGCCAGACTGAGCTTCAGAGTGCATCCAAGGCCAGCCTGAACAATTCATTATGAGCCTTTTCAAAATCAAAAGTAAAAAGAAGCCAGGCTTAGTGGGGCACACCTGTAATTCCAGCACTAAGGAGGCAGAAGCAAGAGAATCATTGCAAGTTTGAGGTCTTGCATGAACTACATAGTAAGTTCCGGACCAGCCAGGGCTACACAGGGAGACCTTGTCTCAAAGAATACAACAACAAAAATAAAAACAGAGAAAGCTGGCTGAGCATGGCCCAGTGGCAAAGCACTTGTCTAGCATAGCTGAGGCTCTAGGTTCAAGCCATAGTACAGAAAAATAAAAGTCCTATTGTAGTACAAGGACAGGCATAATCTGTTAATAAGACTTCAATTTGAGGCTGATCATAAACTGAGTGGGTCAAACCTCAGCCTTCTAGGACATCTGTTCAATATACTGTGAGGATCTAAAAGAAGAATGTGGAGCTGTTAAAGCAAATATCCCCTATGGCATCTTTTCTAAAGGCATAGGAAAACAATATTTGAACAAAGAAACTGAAGGAGTTTCAGAAAGTCGTGTCTAAGAAAGAAAACCCAGCTGGCCAAGCACACCTGCAGTGTGGAAGGTTTCATACAAGCAGCATTTAAGTCTATGCAGCGAACATGTATTCAAATGGAAGGGTTTTCTGCCAATTATTATAACAAATCTTTGAAGACTTTTCAAATAATCCTTTACAATGAAAGCTTCTAAGATTACCACTTGGTTGGGAGTTAGAGTTTCTGTCTTTGTATTAAATTCTGGTAGGCAGAGATTTCCAGGCTGTGCTTGTTTGTAAGTAGTGTGTGGGCTGGGATGCAGCCTAGCAGCAGAGGGCTTGCCTGGCCTTCCCAGAGTGGGGGAGGGGAGGCACTCTCTTTCAGAGCTGTGTGAATTTTGCCATTGAGATGGGATTGTGACCTAGATGATTTCCATTTCTCAAAGAGGAAACGGAAGTCCAGAGGTGTGATAAGTAGTACCACATCTTTCTAGTGACAATTTTAGACTGTGGTGATATAACTTACATATGAATGGCCAGAGATTTACCACTGAGCCACAACCAGCCCTTTTAGTTTTTTTTTTTTTTTTTACTTTTTATTTTGTATCAGGTCTTACTAAGTTGCCCAAGCTGGCCTTGAACTCACTCTGAAGCTCAGGATGGTTTTGAGCTCTCCCTGTTTCAGCCTCCCAAGTAGCTGGCACTAGAAGCCTAACTTTTTTTTTTTTGGGGGGGGGGGATAGGGTATCTCTATGTAGTCCAGACTGGCCTCCAACTCCTGATCCTCCTGCCTCCACATACTTGGTTCAAATAATTATCATTTTAACATGAATGTAGGAACACTTCATTTGGAGAATTTTAATTCCATGGCAAGAAATCTTTTCTTTGACAATTCTGGTTTCCTAATATATGTAAGAATATAATTAATATTTGTTATATATTTTTCTGTGCTTTTAAAATGGGGCCTTGAGATTGAGTTAGGTATGCTTTCCCAAAACTCACTGAAGTCCTTGTCCTGGATTTAACTGATGGACCCATTTCCATCAAAGGGGTATTTATTGAAACAGTTATATGTAGAGAGTGGTCTTCTTTCTATAAAAATGAGTAACAGATGTAATTCTTCCACTGCCTGAGGAACAGTTTTCAGAAAGTAACTGAATCATAAACCACACCCAGGTGTACTTAGGTGTGACTTGAATGGACTCTGACTTTTAAAACATATTGCCTAAATCAAAACATGTGACCTCTTTAAAAAGGCTTACTGGAACATCTCAGAGTGCCAATGTACACTACTCTGTGCTCCCCACCTGTTACTCAGAATCAGATTACAACATTTAAGCCTGATATCTGAGACAACTACATGATCAATGACTTTGGACTGACATGACACAAATTAGCATTTTAAAAGAAACAACAGGCTGTTGGCCTTTGTATACATCCTTCCTAACTCACTTGAGTTTTATAAATATAACTACTTCTAAATACATATGTGTATAAATGAAATAGAAACAGATACACAAATAGTCTTACATTATTAGCAAGGAACAGCTAGGCATGTTGGTACAAACTGTAATTTCTGTACTTTGGAGGTGCAAGCAGGGGATATCAGCAGTTTAAGGTCATCCTCAGGTCAACTGGGACTAAATGTGATACTGTCTCAAAAAGAAATAACTGAGACAGGCCGTGTCACTCAGGGAACAAGGGTCGTGGATGGATGTCAGCTGTGGCCACGCTCTGAGCTCCAGACACCTTCCAGCCCAGGATTCTCTCGACTGGAAGACGCCAACGAGGACCAGCGCTCTCTGGAGGCAGTGAGTCATCCCGAGCCTGC
>PVHP010027840.1:7425-23670 GCA_004024765.1 Zapus hudsonius
TATATATATATATATATATATATATATATATATATATATATATATATATATAGAGAGAGAGAGAGAGAGAGAGAGAGAGAGAGATTAATTAAAAAAAAACATTCTCTCTGTGTGTATGTGTGTGCATGGGTATGTGAATTAGGAGGTCAGGGACAACTTTTGGTTTAGTACTGGTCTCCCACTTCATTTGAAGTGCAGTTTCTCTCCTGAAACCTTATTTTGTTGTTTCTTGCTGTGCTTCTCATGAGCTTTTGGGAAATTCTTTTGTCTCTACCCCACACATCAAGGAATTCCAGGGCTAGAGTAAGATCCTACCTCAAAAAACAAAATTAAAAAAAAAAAGTTTCATTTTTAGAGCAGGAACTTGCAATCCTGCGATGACAGGCTGTCAAGCATTTCCCCAACTTCTGGAAACAGCTTCTTGCCATTATTATAAATATTTGTTAGATTAGTTTGCTTACCATTTAGTAAGGTTCAAAGGTACTAGGATACTGAGTCAATGGATTTTGATTGTTGGCTAGGCATAGCAGTCCAAGGCTGAGTACATGGGGCTCTACCATGGATAGCAGCCCAGATGAAACAATCTTGAGAACCTAGATGGTTAGCTGGAGAACATCAGCAAAGGGAAATAACATTGATTGGTACTATATGAATATGGCTGCTATTCTATTAACATTGCTGTTCTAATACAAATATGTTACAACAACTATAATTGGTCATTGAAATATAGAAACAGAAAGCATCCTTGTACATTTACAAGCTTCTCAACAAAATTTAACAGTAAGTATCCATTGTATTTTTACCTGTCACGTTCAGTTTCAGAATCAGATGATGCTTTAATGCTTCCTTCTGGTGAATATCTTCCATATCTTTGTTACTGACCATAATCTTGCTCTATGTGATAAGATCTCCTTGAGTAGCTATGATTAGATAAGTCTGAGTAACCACAGTGAGATAGATGTATCTGACTGGTCATCATGAGATGTATCTAAGTGGTCATAATATCTATCTGAGTCATGTCGAGATGAATCTGAGAATTCAAACTGAGATGTAACTGAGATATTATTAAATCTATCTGAGTACCAGTGATGATATTTCCTTGATCTTTGATGATATTTCTTTGTGTAGTGGGATCTCTGAGTAGTGATAATGAGATCTCATTAAGAAGGGATAATAGCTATCTGGTTGGTCATAAGATCTATCTGAATAGTTAGGAGATCTATCTGAATGGGAATGAAAGCTACGAAGGAAATAGAATATTCACAAATACAAATCAAGCACACTGACCTGGTAATGACTCAGCCTCCTCATCTTTTCCGTTTTTGAAATCAAAAGGGAAGCATAGTGAGTCACCCAAATGGAAATGATTAAATTGTTGACAAATATTTAGGATGCTACATGAAAGTAAGTAAATAAGGTCATTTGAATTGTGTTAAGAAAGCAACTTATACTGGTATATGTTACCTAGCAAAGAAACAAACAAAACCCTATAGGTTTGGCATTATGACTTTCTAATATAATATTCTTAGGTATAAAAAGTAAGTGCTAAGTAGCAGGGAAAGTACTAGGGTAAGGAACATCATGCATAGTAAACTTGAATAAAATTTCTAAATTAGGAAAATTTAGCTGCTTTGCTAAAGCATAAAGTTTCTCTCCAGTATTTCTCCTAAAAACCTAAACACATAGATTGCGTAGATTATTCATGCACCTCTTCATTCTAACACACTGGTATTGGGAGCATAGCAGGGCTGCAGGAAAGATAGCATTGAAGACCATCTCCTAAAAACCCTTTTCAAAGAAGCTTCTAAATCCATCATAAATGTGTATACAAGAAATATTTTTAGGTTTAGGATTGTTGCTCAGTGGTACAGTGCAGAATTAGGACATTTGTGTCCTACAGATATTTAGATTAAATCATGAAAGTACTAAATCTAGGTTAATAGAATTGCAAAACAACTATCTGACTGTGGTGACAAGTGCCTATAATTCTAGAACTGTGGAGGATGAGGCAGCAGGAGGAACATCACAAGTTACAGGACATATTAAGTTATCTAGTGAGTTCTAGGCCAGCTTGGGCTGCAAAAGTGCGACCCTATCTCAAAACAAACAGAAAGTAGTAACAATAGAAAATAACCTAAAAATTGCACACATGTTAAACTTAGAACTTTTTATATAAGCTAATTTTTAAAATATTAGGAATTTTCATGCATGTATATAATTAATGTATTTTGATTATAATCCTTCCTATTACTTTTTGCCCCTTCCACACCTTCTTATTTCACTGATGGAAAGGCCAAACCAGCTGGCCCAGTGCTCACAATTCTATTTCACACTTCAGTGGTTGTGTCGGGATTATAGATGCTTCATTAATTTTGTATCTGGCTTTATATGAGTACTGGGGATCTGAGCTCTGGTTGGCAGGCTTATCGAGTGTACATCTTTAACTACTAGACCATGTCCCCAGCCTCCAATATATCAGATAACTCTTGTTATTTATTTACCCAATCATGTGAAGTTGGCTACTCTGAAGGGATTTTTCCAGACTTGAATTGAGAAGATTTTTTATTGCTTCTTTTCTCAGTGTCATTCTGAATCCTGCATATCATTTAAAAATAATTATTTTCTGAGGACACTGACCTTTGGCTCCCCAACCCAGTAAGTAGTTACCTCCCACAATGAGCTGTTGATCAGAGTGACCCACATGGTCCTTAAAAAAGACAAACTTTTGTCACAGTCCTTGAATACCCAACTTAGGCAAAAAAATAAGATCCAATTGAAAAGATTCTATATACTGATATCACACAAAAATGAGAGACCCTGCTGAATCCAGAAACAAAATCAGCTTTCAGATGGGCAAACTGGGCAATTCCAGATGGTGTTGCATGAGCTGCCAGAGCCATGAGCTGAGAGAGCAGGAGGCATCTTCAAGTTACACTAACCGATGGACTGAGAGATCAGAACACACTGCTATATGGCACAGACAAGCAAGTCAAGAAGTGCCCATCTGTGCAATAGTGGCTCCCAACCTAGGTGGGTTATCCACAGCTGGTTAATTGGCTATGAGATCTGCTCAGAGGCAGGGAACCCCTGACTGGTAAGGGGACCCAAGGCAACCTTGAAGGGGGACCAAGAACCCCATCTACATTTGGAAGTCCTCATTAACCACAGGTTGTCAGAAAGGCTACACCAGCCAAACACTTACCAACCTAGCAATATTTGTCTCAGTTGACCAATAATGATCTCACTCTCTGCTGGAGACTCTGTGTTTTTCAGAAAGCAACGTGAACCAGGGACAACTGAACTCCACCAAAGGGACATGACTGGGAGGGGGGGAATGACAACCAAGCAGAACATTCACCTAAAAATCAACATTTAGAGCCCTAATGCAACCTCTAAGAAAGTAAGATGGTGAGCAAAAGAGCTATTCCCACAGCAATGCAGATAACCTGGGGAAGGACAATAGAGAGGGGCACCAAAGGTAACCAAAATTGTCCAAAATACAAATCTACAAACTCTTAAAAACCTAATAACTATGCAAAATATAAACTCACCCACTATGACTCACAGAAATTTGCAGAAGAAGGGGCTGAAAGAAAGTAAGAGTTATGGAGGGAGAATAATTTAATGCACAAGAGGGAATGTCATCATGGATTCAATGGCTTTATCTAAGAACCCATGATATGGAGCATAGTGTTGTGTTAATATATGTAATTTTAAACCAATAAAAATGTTTAAAAATATTTTTTTCTGTATTTTCAGTCAATACCATTCAACATATCAATGAAAAAAATTATGATTTCCTTTTTTTTAAATCCATACCTTATGACTACTTGGTGGATCACTGGATAAGAGAGCTTGCTGCACAAGAATCAGGATGTGAGAACAATCCCAGGCATTCATGAAATTGTGAAATATAAAATATGATTATGGAATTTAAAGTATGTTTGAAATAGAAAAATAGAGACTTTTTGTGAAATAAAATGGCTAAGCACCAAATACTTATTTCAATGTGCTAACCTTAGCCTGGGAAGCTGTGCTATAGGACCCTGGGAAAATACTGGGGAAAAACTAAACGTGCAGTTGGGGCTGGTAATAAGAATAAGAGTTAATTGGTAGTCAGGAATGCACTAATGGCCATCTTCTGCTCTCTGTAAGAGAAACTTATAACATAGGAATGTAAAAAGATAAAAATAATCAAACACCGGACTTCTGGCCAAACAGATGTGCCCCCCCCTTACTCTAATCATCGCTATCTGCTTCTGTACACATGCTTGCTAACAAAGATAGGAACTTATGTTTATCTTAAAGAATGTATGCTTCAGCTTTTTAAGAGTTCAACTGGAATGCCAGGTACTGCAGTTCCCAACTAGCTACCTAGCTCTGTGGCTGCGGTCCAGGATTGAACCTGTCTGAATAAAGCAACCCGTGCGTTTGCTCTGACTCGAGTCTCTGGTGGTCTGTCTTTGGGGGATATTTGAACCTTACAGTTTGGGGGCTCGTCCGTCCAGGATCCCCCAACCCACCAGACCCCAGATCAGCGGGTCAGGGACGGGCATCCACTCAATTGGTAAGTAAACAGTGCCTTTTATCTGAAAGCTAGCTCATTTTTCTTTTTCTGGTTCTGAATTGAGCTCATAGTGCTGAGTGAGCCTCTTTTTAGGCACTCAGACCTGTACCTGTAGTGCTGAGTGAGCCTTTTTAGGCACTCAGACTTGTTCCCACTCTGCTGACCAAGTAAGTCCAGCAGACGTGCGTATTGGATGGTCAGGAGATTGACAAGAGACATCTTCTCAGTCTCAGGGAAAGGGACCCTTGGGGTCCCCATCTGGAAAGGCCTTAATTCTGAAACTGAAAAAAAAAGTTCTGTTGTGTTTTGTGCTTGCAAATTAACCTGTTAATGACTGACACCCAGATTCTTTTCACAGCTGATTCGGACTCAGAGAAAGATAACAAATTTCAATTCCTAATCTCCCCTTTCCTAACCTTCTTGGTTTTACAGGACTAGGGAAAAGAAAATTCTTTGATTCAATTTCCATAGCGTCTTGGAAAGAGAAGAAAAAAAGTTTTTCTCCATTCTCTGAGATGCAAATTCAGCCCCTGGGGCTGAGAAAAAGAAAAAAAAAAAACCTGTGAGCCTGGGGATGCTCACAGCCAGTCTGCAGCTGGGCGGGGCTAATCACTGACAATCTGCCTGGCTGCTTTTTGATCGCTTTCCCTGCTTTTGGACACGCTCAAATAAATAAAAACTCTACCAATGGGTGAATTATCATATATATATATATATATATATATATATATATATATATATATATATATATATATATATATATATATATATATAAAGGATTTCAAAGGTAACACTCTCAAATATGGTAAATATACTGGATATAGCTTATCTTGGAAGTCATGTTTTGCCTATACTGTTTCAAAATGTGCTAATAGGTAGTATATGGTTTATCAATTTCTTAGGATTATATTCGTGGAGGTGTTACATACAAGAAATGCTTAATTCATTTAATACTAGAATATATCTACTATTAGATAAAAGCTAAGTCAAATTGGTATAATTACTCTAAATTCTATAAAAGATACAAAACTGAGTCAAAGAAAAAGACATAAGGTTTCCTTTCTCATCTATTGCTTTCTCATCTATTGGTTAGAGACATTGTCTTCTGTAAATGCTGTATGTTTTCTGCTTGCTTATCTATAGATAAGGAAAAAATCCCTAAAAATGTCTTTCTTTTAAATATGTTAAGGACCAGGTTGTTCAATGGCTAGAGATACTTTTCAATGGTTATACTCATTTGGCATTCTTAGAAAACTGGTTCAATCATTAAGCTTGCTTAAGAATATAGAGCTGTTCTTAAGGAAATCAAATAATAGAATTATTAAAAACACCTAATATCAACTTTTATTCTCCCTTCTATTGTTACTTCCCTCAACAATAATTCTATATAATTGGGATAAGAGAAAATTGTGAATGCTAGGTATGTTATGATATGTTAATGAGATGTGAATATTACGGACAGATATTATAAGTCAAATTTAATCTACTCTTTTTGCAAAGGTCATTTTAGGAAGCTTCTTGATGACATGTGTCGTTTTCTTCTCCGTGGGCGCAGTGGGCCATCGGCGGAGGGAAAATGAAGAGAAGCGGCGGGAACTGGGAGCTGGGAGCCAGGGCGAGCTGTCCGCTGTCTGCTGTCCGCTGTCTGCTGTCTCAGGGCTGGGGCCCACAGAGCTGGGGGGAATGGCACAGGGGAATCCGGCGGAACACAGAGGCGAGCAGATGTGTATTGTATATCCACATGGTTCTTTATTCAATTGGGGGACTTACACTTTATAGGAAAAAGGGGGTCAGGGGCATGGGGAAGGGAAAGGGAAGAGGAGATTGGTTAATGGGGGTGGGGAGTTGGGAGCCTGCACTGTGATAGGTGGGTGGGAAAGGTGGGTGGGGACAACCTAAGAACACCTCATTTGGGGGTCATGAGTGGCGGGAAATACGTGATGCTAGCCACAGTCTGGTCCATGGGGATGGGTACAAGGAAGTTGTGCTGATACCCAATGCCAGTCCTGCTGAGATGGGAATGCTGGTTTTGGTGGCCAGCCCATGGGGGTGGGAGTTAGGGTAGGTGGAGCTGGGAAACGCCTACCGAATCACCGGGGTTTCACCTCCTCATACACCGTTAACCCTTTATTCTCCATGCCCTCAGTAGCAGAGCCAACAGTTAGTGCCCAACAGACATGAAAGAGGCTCTTATGTTATATTATGTTGTTATATTTAAAGCTTTATGATATAGAATAGTCTGAGGTTTGGCATTTTCCTCAGAGACTGTCTAATACATTAATAACCCCACTGAGGAAGGCTCTCAGTGGAATACAGGAGAACATACATGATAATATAAAGGGAGAAACCAACAGATAATATTTTTATACAATAAAACATGCCTTTAATAAAAGTTTAGATAGTAATTATAATATAAGTTAATTTAAAAAATAAACCAGAAGAAAAAGTTAATACTGGATATTAAATGTTTAATGATAGAAAGATAATTATTACAGAATGACTACATAGACTTTAAGATAAGTATAAATAATAATACCAACAAATATAAACAGAAAATTTAAAAATATATAGATATAATATATAAGGTGACAAAATACATAAACTATATCTTAAAGGTTTTAATCAGACTCATTAAAATGGAAACTGTAGGGACCTCTAAAGCTAAACTAAAAGTGTTATATCTTAAATCAGGTATGATTATTTGTGGGGAGGGCAGGTGCAGACTGTAATGGTTTGATCCAGGTGTCCTCCACAAATGAATATGTTCTGAATGCTTACAAGGATGAAAAAGAACTTTGTTGAGACTTTTCCAGAAGCAGTTTATATGAGAGACTTGCTGTGTTCTGCCTGCCTGTATGTCCTGACAACTTATGCAGAGCTGCTGATGTGAGCAGATGGAGATGACACAGAAAGAAGGAAAAATCTCTGGGCTAAAACTATTGCCAATTCAGCCAGGATTGTTTGAGAGATTACAGCCATTAAGATTGGGCCAGGTAATCTGCATTCAGGCAGCAGGAAAAATGCAGACTCTTTTGAAGTAAGGGGCCTGAATGCTGAAGAAAGTTTCCTGTTCTCCAAAGTCCATTTTATTCCCCTTAAATTAACAAGTTGATAACCCACCTGGTACTATGATTTATAACGAACACAGGAGTAAAAAATCTTAAAATTTACAACATGGTTTTCGCCATGGGCAATGAGAAGCAGATATGTTGGATTGCCTACATGGTCTGATGAAGCCATAAGGATAAACCCTGAGTTACAATGGAGACCAATAAATGCCAGGACAATGGATGGCTGTTGTGGAGATCTGCCAGCACCAGGAGAAGTTCTCACAGACTGTGAGTAACTAAACTAAGGGGACAAAATTAAAACTTCAGGAGACTTGTTAAAATTATCAGACCTGGAGATAGAGTTTAATGTTGTCTTATTCGTTTTAAATCTTATATTGGTTCAATCTGTCTTGGCCATGCCCAATGCTATCTTTGCAATGTAAATGTTCTGTGCCCTTATGGGTTTGCTGTTTAATTATTAGAGTGTATCTAAACATAATTAAAAGCACTAATGTTATAATGGTTCCTGTTTTGCTCATCCTGGCTCTGTCAGGTGCCCATCACTGATGTTAACATCTAAGTCTTATAAAATAATCTAGTCATCATAACTTTATTTTAAGACAACTAAGAAAACCCCTACTCTGAGAACCTGCTAAGTACAAATAATGTTGATAAATTCATATGAGCTTAATACACTTTTGTCTTAAACTAAATGGTTCAATGGTTATGGTGTTTGCTTATAAAGTTACTTTATGCAAGTCAAAGAGTCTGTACTATTTGATGAAGTCAGGCTGGTTTAGTTCAACAAAGACTGGGCTTTGTTTTATTTAAATGTGTATAACTATTGTCTCAGTCAAAGTTAACTTTTTAGAGAAAATAGTTTAAACTCTAGTTTCTTCAGGATGATTGGTACCTACATAAATACAAGACAAGTCAGAAATGTTTTCAAGGATGCCAAAATCTTATGCTGACTTTTCCTATAATGTAATTTCTGGGCTAAATCAGTTGATTTAAAGTTATTTATAAGATATAGTCTATTTTTTCTTTTTTTTCTTTATTGTTCATAATGAGTTACATTGATTAGTGGGCCAACTATGAGTTGTTATCCCCAATTTCCCATTGCCCCTCTTCCCCATCCCCAGTCAGTTGGATATCCTCCTCCGTGGGCCTTCTTTATCAGTCTTTGTAGTAGGGGACCATGGATAGCTCATTCTTCACCCAGGATCTCATGTCTCAAGTGTGTAGTTACTGAGGGTTGCCAAGTCTCTGCTATTCTCCCCCACCATGGCTCTCACAATCTTTCCGCCCCCTCTTCCGCTCAGTTCCCTGAGTCGTGGTGGGCGAGTATTGAGGCTACTGTGGTATTGTGAGCTTAGGGGTTTTTGTGTCAAGATTCGTTGGTTTCTGTCACACTGGCTTATCTTTTGTTGATTGGATGGCTATGGCTGTGGGTCCCTGTACATCCAATCATTCTCTGTGGGGTTCCATATGGATCCTCCCCGTATGACTGTGGTGGCTCATCTCATGCCAGGATCTCAGCTTTCTGCCTGTAGTCAGTTGGTAGGGTTATATGGGCCACAGCTCCCTCACTCTATCCTGAAAAATACAAACACAATCTCCTGCTCCCAGATGGTATGCTGGAGTAGAAACACAGTCCCGGCACTCCAACTATTGGGCCCAGTGTTCTCCCACTTGACTGTGCCCTCCTATCTGGTGCCCATCAGAGCCGCCTTTGCCCACCCAGCACTGGCAGAGGTTCCCTGGTGGTGCCTGAGGCCTGGCTCCTCCCAGCACCTGCAGTCCTGCGTGCTAGTTCAGTTTGCCCGTGGAACGCGATCGCCTGTGTATTTGGAGGGTTCTCAGGGGGAAGTGTGCCCAAGAATCCCTGGAGGGTCAGTGGCACGTGGTCCCCGGTGCCCACCTAAACTGCTTTTGTCCTCCCAGCCCTGGCATAGGTTCCCAGGTGCCTGAGGGTCCTGCGCGCTCCAGGAACCGAACCGCGCTAGTTCTGCTTGCCCGCGGAACACGATTGCTTGTGTATTTTTTGGAGGGGTCTCAGGGAGAAGTGCGCCCAAGAATCACTACAGGGTCAGTGGCTCATGGTCCCTGGTGCCCGCCGAAGCTGCTTTTGTCCTCCCAGCCCTGGCCTAGGTTCCCTGGTGTCTGAGGACTGGCCCCGCCCAGCAGCTGAGGACAGGAGTGCTCGGGAAACCGCGCTCGTTCAGTTAGCCCGGCGGAGCTATTGGCTATGTATGTGGAGGGGGTCTCGGGGAGAAGTACGCCAAAGAATCGCTGGAGGGAGGCTGGAGGAAGGAAGGGGGCTCTGGGAGGGAGCGGTTCTCAGCCGCTGGCAAGAGCTAGCGGTAGCAGGAGCTAGGAGTGGGGGAAGGGTGGCTCTTTGTTCCTCTACCGAGTAGAAAGCAGATGGGGAGACCTGACCCCCCAGCTGGCTTGCGTGGAGTTGGGGAGATGGTAGGTTTGGGTTCAAGGCCAGCTGGGGTCCGGGGTTTGGATCCCAGCTGAAGAATCAAACCTTTTCGAAGAGAGTCCTGGTGAGGCTGCTACTAGTCTGCCATGATGCTCCGCCTCCCTAAGATATAGTCTTAATGATACTAACATGCTCTGCCTGTGATTACAGCTGACAACATACTTATATCTGTTTTCTAAACTGTCACCTGACTATGTTTTGCTAATCAGATTAATACAATCTCTCTAAGTGATTAATGACCACAGGTAAAGACCAAAGCCAATTGGAAACATTGGAGTCAAAAAGATAACCAAAATTTTGGTTCCTACTCCCAGGTCAGAGGCCACAGGAGATGATGAAAGACCTCTGGCTCCTAGCCTCGTTGTCTAGTGTTGTCTGGTTTTGTCTCACTTCCTGATCAGGGAAGTTGAGAAAAGCCAGAGATAGACTCCAAGTAAGTGTACCTGTAACAGGAAAATCCCATCAAGAGAGATCAATACTCCAGGCTTCCCAAGAGTGGGAATGCCACATGGTCAGCATAGCTTTGACTTATCCTAACAGATGACACAATGCTGAGAGTCATAGTGCCCCTCACAGGTCTCCAAGGGTTTCTCCTATAGAGCCATAATGACCTCTAAAAATACAATATATTGTTCACTTTGGCTGTCTGCATGGTCTTAAACACTCAGTAAGAGAATATTACGATGCTAACAAAGACTCAAATAGTAGGTTCTGTTGTCTAATACAGGGATACAGAAACTTATATTTTCTTCTGCTTCTGTCCAGTCCTGATTAGTCAGCCACTGTTTTGCCTTTAAATTGAATTGCAGAATTTCCCTTATTGCTTATGTTTATCTTACAGTTAACTAATTCATACTAGTCCAATCTTTCTTTACTGTGCCTTATTAAATCTGCAGCTCATAATTAGGATAATTTGGAGCTCTGACTGTTCAAACATGTTGGTATTGATACTGTCAGTCATTAACAATGTCTTTTTACTTATATTTACAGAGTTGGCCGGATTCTTCTGCCACTGGGGAAGTATTCCCTTAAATTTATAACACAAGGGACCCACAAAGCTGTAAAAAATTAGACCTAGACTTATAATAATATATAGGTATCACACGAGAGTCAAGAAAACAGCATCCTCAGCCAGTTGTGACAGCCAACACATCACCAGGAGTCTACAGATAAAGCCCTGATGAAAACCTGTCCCTGAGGAAGAGACATCATCTCTGCTCTAACCTGGCTGAACTACACATGGCAGAAGCCTAAAAACTTCAATTGGACACTATCCCAGCCCTATTGATGTTTGCAATGTCTGGTTAAATTCTCCACTTTTAATAATAAATTATTTCCTGTTAAGTTCTAATAATCAGAGAAAAAGGGAATCCCAACAAGGATGGTTTAAATCATGGTATAATCACAAGCCTTGGTTAATGACCCTGATCTCCACAATAACAGGTCCTTTCATTTTACTGTTTTTTGTTCTGGTCTTTGGGCCCTGTATACTTAACAAACTTATATCCTTTGTCAAGGACAGGGTTAACTCTATCCAACTAATGGTACTTCGTACCTGATATGAGACAGTCATGCAAGATGAGGCAAGCTTGTCTTGTTAGATTGCAAGACAAAGGGGGGATTATGAAATATAAAATATGATTATGGAATTTAAAGTATATTTGAAATAGAAAAATAGAGACTTTTTGTGAAATAAAATGGCTAAGCACCAAATACTTATTTCAATGTGCTAACCTTAGCCTGGGAAGCTGTGCTATAGGACCCTGGGAAAATACTGGGGAAAAACTAAACGTGCAGTTGGGGCTGGCAATAAGAGTTAATTGGTAGTCAGGAATGTACTAATGGACATCTTCTGCTCTCTGTAAGAGAAACTTATAACACAGGAATGTTAAAAGATAAAAATGATCAAACACCAGACTTCTGGCCAAACAGATGTGCCCCCCCCAAGCTCTAATCATCGCTATCTGCTTCTGTTCACATGCTTGCTAACAAAGATAGGAACTTATGTTTATCTTAAAGAATGTTTGCTTGAGCCTTTAAAAAGAGTTCGACTGGAATGCTGAGGGCTGCAGTTCCCAGCTAGCTACCTAGCTGGGTGGCTGCTGTCCAGGTTTGAACCTGTCTGAATAAAGCGACCCATACATTTGCTCTGACTCGAGTCTCTGGTGGTCTGTCTTTGGGGGATCTTCAAACCTTACAAAATAAGAAGACAGCATGGCCATGTATACCTGTAAACCTAGTCCTCAGGGGGACTGATACCAGATGATCACTTAGGGAGCTCCATGTTTGGTGAGACTCTCTTTCAAGGAAATAAGGCCGAAAAACCATAGAGGACACTTGATATTCTCCTTTGACTTCTTTTTTTTTAAAATTTATTTATTCATTTTCAATCATAGAGATACAGACAGAGAGAGAGAAAGAGATAGATAGATAGAGAGAGAGAGAACAACAGAGCCACCACATTGTCTGGCTTATGTGGGTCCTAGGGATTGGAACCCAGGGCCTTAGGCACTGGAGGCAAGTGCCTTAACCACTGAGCCATCTCTCCAGGCCTCTCCTTTGACTTCTACATGCATGAACATTGGTGCATATGCATCTGCACACATGTATATACCACATACAAGTACTACACACCAAACATATTACAGAACACAATTTTGCAAAACTTCTGCTATTTCATTATTCTGATATCATCTGTGTCTCACTGCGTTCTAGAACAACCTCTTCCATACTACCTATTAACTAACTCAATAGTGCAGTCTTATTACATGACACATCAAATCTTATTTCATATCGTGCCAGTGTTGAGACACAACTGTAAATTAATTGAAAGAATACTACATTAGGAAAAAGAAAGATGGAATCAAATAGAAGAGAGCCTAATTGGAAGGGGGAGGGTATTCAAAGGAGCATGGATTTGAGAGGTGGGAGAATGGGGTTGGGAATTATCATAGTTAATTGTCTATACTTAGGAAAGTTTAAAATAAAAAAGAAACATAGGAAGAAGCTGTGGTTTGTAATAATCATATGGATCTTTGCCTCAATTATTTTGTTTTTTTAGCATAAATACAGCTTAATGAATAATAAAAAATATGCTCTAGAGATATAGTTCATTTGGTAAAAGGCTTTCCCATCATGCATGAAGACCTGGGTTTATCACCAGTACTGCACAAAACTGAATGTGGTGGTGCAGGCCAGTAATCCTACTACAGGCATAGGCAGGAGGGTCAAAAGTTCAAGAGTCTTGGTTATGTAGTAAGTTCAAGGGCAGCCTAGGCTACATAAGACCAGGTCTCAATAAAGTGCTTGCAATAAAGTGCTGGCAAACATAAGAATGAATTCAGACCTGTAGTGTTGGGTGGGATGAAACATCCCTGTAATCTCAGTATTGGGAAGCTGCAGGTAGGATGATTCCCTTGGCTTGCTTATTAGCCTGTCTAGCTGAATCAGTAAAATATGGGTTGAAATGAGATTTCTTATCTCAAAAAATAGACAGAGATAAAGACACCTGAAGGTGACTGTCATAGTCAGCCACACGCCGCTGGAATGTATCTCCAAACCAGGCACGATTTGGAGAGGAAAATATTGATCAGCTCCAGGGGAAGTTAAGGAAAAAGGCTGGCCCCCTTTCACAGAAGCAAGCAGAGAAAGAGACAGAAGCCCACCACCAGCACCACAAGCAAGCACACTCCAACTGATTAACAAGAGGAATTCTAGGCTTGAGCTCAGACTTCTTTTTGCATATATACAGCTAGAATTCCAGACCCATCCCAGGAACACCTTAGGGCTGAACCCTAGGATCTGGCCAAGGTGACACTCTTACTCTAGCCAGAACTGGCTGGAGACAGTTTATAATTTAACAGACACAATTATAATAAGTTCTTTTGGGGGACATTATTCAAACTGATACAGGTTGCTGATAATTAATAATTGTAAGCAACACAGGGAGAGAGAGAGTTTTGGAATCCTCCCTTTCCCCTCCTCCTACTCAAAGTTCTTGTCCTCTAATGCCAAAGAATTGTACACAGGGACAGAATTAAATTTTAATTACACATTTATTCTAATTTAGTAGATCAGGAAAAGGGGAGTTGGATGGGGAAATTTCCCAGTTATCATGTGGGAAGTTACAGAGTTCTCCTGCTACCAGTGTGGGGAAAACACGTTGTCAGAGAGTTCAACAGAGCTTATATTATTTAGTTAAATAAGGAGCCCAAGAAAAGATAATAGAAAGCTCCCTTTATGAGACAGAGAGATTTATGAAAGAAGAAGTCTGGAGCTTGCCCCCCTACCCCAGCCATCACCTGGGGTAGGGGTACAGGCCTTACCCCACTGAGGCCTGGGTCAGCAGTCCTTCTACTCCATTGCCATGTGGGGGAAGAGGGGCCTACTTCCTCTAGGGAAGCTAGTTTTAAGTCCTCCCCAGGTGAGTCAGAGAGATAGCTGATTGGCTTATATTTGACCAATCAGTTTTAGCACCTAGGTTATAGCTCTAACTAAACACCTCCCCCTCAAGGGGAGGGGCTGGAAGGGTAGGGGTGGTCCTTGCAGACACCTGACTATCACAATCCACCCTCTGAAAAAATAACCCTAACTGCTGTTAGGGTATTGGGGTGTGGAATTTGTAAAAAAAAAAAAAAAAAAAAAGATCAGAAAGTACATACATGTTTAAAAAAAATAAAAGCACCAGAAGAAGTACATATAGGTTTAAGAAACAATACCATTTTTGAACCTACTAAGAAGCAAGGCAAGCTTAAGAGTGGCAAGCTCTGACTGGGGAGGGATTAAAAGAAGAGCTTGGCCACCTTGTGTGGGGTCTCACTCCTAAACTCTCACATATTCCCCCTCTCTTGAGGACACCCCAAATGCTGTTGGGAATGGGGATGAAGAAGTTTCTCTCTCATCTATTTCCTGCTGAATAGGACAAAAAGTTATTGCTGCTGGGGGTATCCCTCAGAGAGGGGAGGGCCCTAGCTAAGGACCAAGAGAGAGAGAGACACCTTAGTCATATATCACATTGCCAAGATTTTGTCCAGCCTCACATTGTGAGGCAGGAGGTGGGGTAGCTCCCCCCAGAAGTGGGGAGTGTTCCACATAGGGTGTCCAGTGGAGTTCAGTGGTTGGATTGTTGTCCACCGTGGAAACTTGAGAACCATCCCCAGGATTGCAGCATCTGATATGGTCTAAGACGGTTCCTATATAGCTTGCAAAGCATATGACATATATTAACAGAGTTATTAAGAAGAGAAATATATAATATTTAACCTTAATAACAGCACAAGTGTCACTTAAGGTAGGTATAAGGACATTTAGAGCCCTGTGATTTTTCTCATTATTAGAATTTAGAATTTAGCTGATTTTCTTAGTAGTATTATTTCCAATGGAAGGAATAAACATGCCAGACAATAGTCTGTCTGTATCTAAATTTGTAAATAAATTGAGCATGTTAAAGTGTTTACTTGTCTTTCCTATATTTAAGCAAGTTTTAAAATATATTTTCCAATTCTTCCTGGGGCAAGCCAGGGACTGAGATTGGTGTCACAAAACTCCTTTAGCATCAGTGGAAGCTGTCCAGTACATATTTATTTTAGATTCCATCCTGTTAGAAACCATTTGATGGTTGGAGGCTTATGACATTTAGTCATAGGATTAGGATTATTATATCTCTTTGGTTATAAATTTCTCTCTGAGTGTTTAAGACCTGGTATAAAGCCAAGATTTAATAAGTATGTCCTTTTGGGTGTCACAATGGCTCTCCAAGGAGGAATTGGGGTCTGGGAGGAGCGCTATGGCTTCCTCAGCATTATTGCTGTCAGTGAGGCAGAGTCCAGGTCGTGCTGACCTTGGTTTTCTCCCTTCCTGGGAGGCTGGAGGGGGACAATTTGTCCCAAATGGACTCTTCTATCTGTGTTGTACACTGATTTGTTTCTGGGCTTTCATATCATCCTTGTTCAGAAGGAGAGATAACATCCAGAGATGCAGTGTAAAAACACTCCGGTATGGCCCCCTTCATCTCCTGTGGCCTTTGTGACCTGGGAACAGAGGCCAAAATATGAGCCCATTTTGTTCCATGACTCCAATTGGATTTGACTTTTATACAGGTAGTTAACACACTTAGAGAGGAATTTTTTATTAACCCTGTA
>PVHP010027841.1:0-23548 GCA_004024765.1 Zapus hudsonius
GTCTGTCCCTTGGTGCACATACCAGGTAGTCAGATGACAGGTTGGTGGGAACATTGCTCCATTGTTACCATCACAGTGACAGGTGTCCCTTTTATGGGATCCCAGTGAGGGTGTTGCACCCTTCCAAATTTGCTGTGTTTGATACACTTCTGAGCCTGGGTTTTTTTTTTTTAAATATTTTATTACTCATTTTCAAGCAGAGAGAAGAGAGATACAGAGAGAGAGAGAGAGAGAGAGAGAGAGAGAGAGAACACACCAGGGCAACCAACTTGTGGGTCTGGCTTATGTGGGTCCTCGGGGAGTTGAACCTGCGGCCTTAGGCACTGGAGGCAAATGCCTTAACCACTGAGCCATCTCTCCAGCCCTGAGCCTGGGTTTTTATTCATATGGTTTTAATCTGTCCACGTACAGATATGCTCCCAATTTACTTTGGTAAATTTATAGGCAGTGCCTTTTTATCTTTAGGAATAAGGTATTAGCCTAAGCTTCATCAGTGTGCTGGACAGGTTATGGCATCTACATGTATAAATGCCTTTGTACTCAAATGGAACCAATGTTTGCTTTGTAAAATGGAATTATCCAGGGCAAGGCATAGCCAGTTTCATACAGAATGGAATAACAGAGCAGGGCAAGCCTGACCTTACAATTCTGGATTTTTTTGTTGTTGTATTGATTTGTCTTTAGAGATAGGGTTTCACTATGTATCCTGAGCTAATCTTGATCATGCAATCCCCTTGTCCTTGCCTCCTGAATGCTGGGGTTGTAAGTGTGAGCCATCACACTCAGCTTAATTAAAATATTTTAAACTAAATGGTAGAGATATAGCATGAATCAAGTATGACTCCAAAGTTTGGTAGGAATCATATATTATTTGCTACCTGTGAACCTTTGTGCTTCTTTTGGGTGACTAAACATCAAGCATCTCTCTGAATTTATACTTTCAACCACTTGGAAGACAGTGCCAGACATATGGGCTCACTTACTACTAACGCCTTTGGTCAAGGATAGACTGAACTAGCAGAGTATGCCTGGCACATTCACTAATGCCAGCTCATTAGAAAAGGAGTTTCCAGGCAGAAATGGTGGTGCACACCTGCAATCCCAGAAATGGGGAGGCGCAGGCAGGAGAATAGTGAGTTTGAGACCACCTTGGGCTACACAGCCAGTCCCAAGCTAGCCTGAGCTACAGACATCATGATGATGATAGAAAATTAATTATATTAAAACAATAATGGGAAAAGAAGTTCTCTGTCCCATCAATGGATGAGCAGATAAAACATGGCATCTCTGCACAACAGAGTCCTAATCAGACATAAGGAAGAATGAAATCATGTCATTTGTAGGAATATGGATGGAGCTGGAGATCATTATGGTAAGTAAAATAAGCCAGACTCAGAAAGATAAGTTATTGCATATTTTCTCTCACATACAGTCGAAGGAAAGAATGACATGAAGCAGACAAAGAGGCAGATGCAGCATCGGGAGTCCTAGGCTAGCCTCAGCTATATAGTGAGTTTGAGACTAGCCTGCCCTCCATGAGACCCTGTCTTCAGAAAACAACAAAGACATGAAAGTAGAGGGGGCTATTAGAGAAGAGAAGGATCAGAGGAAGGCAGAGTGTTGGGAGTGGATATGACCAAGGATATCATAGGCATATGGAGAAATGCCAAGAAGCTGGGTGTTGTTCACACCTGGAATCCCAGCAGTTGAGATGGAGGCAAGAAGATCCGAAGTTCAGGGTCATCCTTGGCTACAGAGCAAGTTGGAGGGCAGTTTGGGCTACAGAAAACATTAGACCCTGTCTCAACACACCCCTCTCAAAGAAAAAGATGTCACAATGAAGCCCATTATTCTATGTAATTAAGAATTTTTTAATAGAAAGAACTAAAGAGTATCCTTAGATAGGATATTACTGTTGCATCCCTTGCCCTTTCTTTGGCAAGGAGTTATTATTTCACTGAAGGTTACTGAGCACATACTAAATGTGTGGTTTCCTTGCATTTAGCTATGTAATGCAAGAATTCTATTCTTGAAGGTGCTAGATCTAGTGAAATATAGCCAAGGTATTCAATCCAAGAGCAAAGGATGCCAGTCTTCACCACCCTGGTTTCATTTTTAAATGTAAAGAAATTCAAAGATAAATAAATAGACAGATAAATAAGTTGCTATGTCCTTTAGCATCTAGAGATAGAAGATTCGATTTCCTCCCATTTGAAATTGAACTTCCTTTTGTCCAGAAAAGGATAGAGTTATTTTAAACTTCAGCATTATTAATGCAGGAAGAGATCACAGTATTTGGTCCAACTTTCCCATTTAACAGATGAGGAAACAGAGTGATTATTGTTTAATGACTACATAGCATGATAATTTGAGAAGGCCTTCCTTCAACATGAGAAAATGTTGCCCCTTCTAAGAGACAGCAGTGGCAGGTGACAAAATCAAAACTTCAGAGTAAGCATGTAGTCCTCATATCAGCAATGACCACCCGGAAAAAGTGATGGGAAAACATCACTCTTGTGGTAGCAGATAAAGTTCCCTAGCTATGATAAAATTCCCTAGGTATAGTTCTTTTCACCATCCACAAATCTAAATTTTGGATAGGTTAAAGATGGAAAATTTAGAGCCAGGCATTGTGGTTCATGCCTGTAGTCCCAGCTACTTTAAAGACTGAGGCAGGAGGATCATTTGAGCCCAGAAGTTCAAGATCAGCCTGGACAACATAGTGAAACCCTGGAAAGAAAGAATGAAAAAGAAACAGTGAGAGAAATAAGGAAAGAGAGAAAGAAAGAAAGAAAGAGAGGGAAGGAGGGAGGGAGGGAGGGAGAAGAAAGGAAAGAAGGTAGAAAGGAAGAAAGAAAAGAGGGAGGGAAGGATAGGAACAAGGAAGGAACAGATGGAAAGAAAGGAGAGAGGGAAAAAAGAAGGAAATAGAAAGAAAAGAGACAAAAAAGAAGAAAGGGAGGAAGTGAAGAAAGAAGGGCGAAAAAGGAAAGGAAAACTGAAAGGAAAGAAAAGACCTAGATTTTTTAAAAAAGCAATGAAGAGCTAGAATGCACAAATAAGATATTGTTTTTATGATTTATGAGCAGGAATGAATGGACTTTGTAAACAAGACACAAACCTCAAACCATAAATAAAAAGATCTCTAGATAGGACTGAATAAAAATGAAAAGACTTTAAACAAAGCAAGTGATAAGCAATATATTCAAAGTAAATGTAGGGCTGAGAGATGGCTCAGCAGTTAAGGCACTTGCCTCAAAGCCTAATGACCCAGGTTCGATTCTTCAGTACCCATGTAAAGCCAGATGCACAAAGTGGCATGTGAGTTTGTTTGCAACAGCTGGAGGCCCTGGCAACCCATTCTCTCTCTCTCTCTCTCTCTCTCTCTCTCTCTCTCTCTCTCTCTCTCTCTCTCTCTCTCTCCTTGAAAATAAATAAATAATAAAATAAATGTTGGCAAGTAAGTTAATATAAATAAAACCCAAAATTATTCAACAGAAAAAGATGGATAAAGGGTATGAAGTCTCCAATCACATAAATACAGATTTTCATTGAACACGTGAACACATGACTTCAGCATGACATTCACTGTGGTTTTCAGACCACAGTCAGCTTCAGAACTATCCCGGCCAAAGAGTATTAACTCATAAGCAAGAAGGGAAACAGACTTCCCAGAAAGTTCAAAAGGAAGAGGAAGAATTGTTGTTCGGTGACATGTGGCCTTATTCAACTTGTTTCAAGAATTTGACAAGGCCTGTCATACATCTGTGACCCCTGCTCTGAGGAGGCTGAAGCAGGAGCATTATGGGTAGTGGGCCAGCCTGGGCTACAATAAAGAAACTGTCTCAAGAAAAGAACACAAGGGGCTGGAGAGATGCTCAGTAGTTCGGTGTGCTTCCTGTGAAAGCACGAGGGCCCGAGACTCCCTGAACTTGAATCTCCAGAACCCACATAAAACAGCTGGCTGTGGCCATGCACACCTGTAACCCCAGCCCATCAGGAAAGGGGGGCAGAAACTCCACTTTCCAATCCAGTGAACACAAGCAAGTGTATGGGGAGCTTCAAGGACCCATGCATGTGTATATACCACACACGCACACACACACACACACACACACACACACACACACACACACACACACACACAAAACCACCTTATTACACGCAGAGAAACAAAAATGGTGGGGGCTAGAGTTTAACCCAGTGGTAGGGGTACTTAAATGCACAAGGTCCTGGTTTTAATCCACAGCTCTGATAAACAATCAATCAATAAATAAACAAATATTCAGATATAGTAGTTTGGTAAATCCCCTGCGACAGAACATGGCTCTTGTATATAAAAAGTATTACTAAAAGGTGACAAACCACTGACTTCAATGAGGTTACATCATAGTGAGACTTGAACTTCTCACATCTGACTTGACTTCCTTGTACACACAACACACCCCACACCGAGCTTGGAGTCTACAGAAGGCTACATGAAGGCTCTGGATAGCTACCCCATTGCCAATAAGTTTTATAAGTTTTGTCAACTAATGATATCCAGGCCTTAACTTTTTCTATACTGCATGTTTTCTCCTTCCATCAACTGATAATGAACCTGCAATGCAATGGGTTTTTTTTCTAATTCATTGAAGAAATGCAAGTTAAAATGTGATACAAACCTATGGAATACATAGATACACTTTATCAGGAAAAAATCATCTGAAAAATCTAGATATGTAGCTGGTTTTCTCTAGGTACTGGGGAATTGAACTCTGGCTGGCAAGCTTTGCAATCAAACACAATTAACTGCTGAGCCATCCCCCATCCCAGTCTCTTTTTATTTTTATTTTTGGTTTTTTTGAGGTAAGGTCTCGCTCTAGCCCAGGCTCACCTGGAATTCACTATGTTGTCCCAGGGTGGCCTCGAACTCACAGCGATCCTCCTATCTCTGCTTCCCAAGCACTGGGATTAAAGGAGAGTACTACCACGCCCTTAATTTGTGCATGTGAATGTGTGTGTGTGTGTGTGTGTGTGTGTGTGTGTGCGCGCGCGCGCGCGTGCCACTTTGTGTCCAGCTTCACAAGGGTGCTGGGGAATCAAACTCAGGTTGGCAAGCTTTGCAAGCAAGAACCTTTAACTACTGAGCCATCTCCCCATCTCCTGACCTGGCATTTTTAACTTAGGGATATGTGCATGCATTTAAGTCACATGCATAAATATTTTATTCTAGTCTTATATGTCTCTGAAATCACTGGGCTGGAGGTATAGCTCAATAGCAGAACACATGCTTAGTGTATATGAGGAAGCTGGCTTGTTAGCACCAAAGCATAAAAGAAAACAAAACACACACAAATAACGGAAATGACCATTCATAAGAAAAAGGATGAACTGTGCTAGAGCGTATCCATCTCGTCTTGGTCTTCATTCTCCCAAAGCAGATCAGGTAACTAGTGCAAGGTACATGTTGGAGAAGTGTGGGTAGGTAAACGGGGAGAGGTTCAGGGAAGGGCAGACAGCCAATAAAGGGTTGTTATTACACCATAAACTAGAGCGGCTAGAGTTTAAACTTTCAGGGGAACTATAGAAACAGTGCCAAGTGCATGCCTCAGGGTCATTCAGAGAGCTGGGGTGTTTATACTCTTGTGGCTTTGGGTCACTGGTGGAGGCTGTGTTCCAGAGTCACATTAATTCCCAAGTACTTCCACAACCATCTACAAATAGGTTTCTGTGACTGGAGAGAGGTGTCCAACAAGAGGGAGGTCAGAAGTCAGGCTTCATGTGTGGAAATATGGTTTCCAAGGAGACAGACACAGGGCACTGGCAGTGTCTGCACACATGCTAACCAATACAAAGGGCCATGAGAAAGAATGGGTCTCCCCGACCCAACCCAGGATCTCACTATGTAGCTTAGAGCGGCCTTTGAACTCTCAGTCTCCTGCCTTAGCCACAGAGAGCTGTGATAGCAGGCCTGTGCCACCACGCTTGGCTAAATGACTCTAATTTTGTCATAAAGCCATACCTCTGGATGAGGCAGGAAGACAGCATAGTCTTCTACCTTTGTAGAGAACAGGAAGGAGGAGGAGGTAGATTCCCATTTAAAAAACAAATTTATATTTTTCTAGGTTGTTTTGTTTTTTTAAACCATCTTAAAGGCACTTTGTGCCTTTTTCCTTCCTGTTTTTCTTTCTTTCCTACATTTATAATTTAAAAAGGGGCTCAGTGGTATACCAGTTGTCTTGCACATGTGTTCAATCTCTAACATTGGAAAAGAGACAAAGGGGCTCAGTAAAGACACACACTCTAGGTTCACTTCTGATGGCGATGAGGGGAGGAAATGAGAAAGGTAAGAAAACTGAAAATCCATTTGTCCATTCAGCCATTGAACAAGGTTTTATCCAGTGTACTCTGTATGGCAGGCTTTGATATCTGCAAAGGAGCTAGGAAATATTTTGCTAAGTAAAGGACCTTAACCTCCTGATGTAAAAGTCACCTGAGAGCCTGGCATGGTGGCACACACCTTTAATCCCAGCACTGGGGAGGCAGAGGTAGGAGGATTGCAGTGAGTTTGAAGCCAGTTTGAGACTACATAGTGAATTCCTGGTCAGCCTGGACCAGAGTGAGACCTTACCTCAAAACCCCCCCCAAAAAAAATATATATAAGTCACCTGAGTAAAACCCTATTGCTGAAAACACCACATGCTGCTGACATAGAACATCCAGAGATCTGGCTGAAATCTTGAAGGAAGCCAGTTCAAAGATGGTTAACCCATGGAGTGCTGGAAAGTGCTACATGAGCTGCTGGTGGAAAATGGGCTAGCAGGGACTGCTATGCAAAAGCCATGCAAAATGCAAAAGCAACCAGCCTGACAAGAAGCACACACCTGTGCAATAGTGGCACCGGCCTAGGTGGGTAACCAAAAGGGCTCTCTGTTTGGCTCAGTGGAAAGGAACCCATAGCTGGAGCTGGGAACTGAGTCAGAATCCTATGGAGACCAAAATCATGGCCTCAATGAGAAGTTCCCCCTAGTCTTGACCAAAAGAGAAGCTACCCCTATCAATTCTCTCTTAATTAACAATTCTTATTCCATTTAACCTATGCTGATCTCATTCTCCATTAGAAAACTTGTTTTGGTTTTTCTGAAGGCAGCAAGAACAGAGGGGATATATCACATATCAGCCAGGGCCCAAGTGAAACCACAGAGAAATTGACAAGATAAGAAAGAGTGCTGCTTCCATAAGGAGCCTGACAACCAGCACCAGGATGATGGAGACAGACACTAAGGATACTCAAATCATGCCAAAGCAGAAATCCAGAAGCTGCTGAGAAGTGTCTAGGCCATACCACCCTGAACGTGCCTGATCTCAGAAGCTGCTGAGAGCCCAACACTAAAGTAGACATAAAACACATCCACCAGGGCTTAGGGAAGTTTTCCGGAGAGGGAGGAGAAAGACGGTACAAATCTTTCTGGGTGGGAGTATCCAGAGGCATTGTCCCCACCCCCATAATGACTGCTGCTTTCCCAACTAATAACCCCAACCCTATGGTAAATACCATCAATCCCACTGAGGGCCCTCAGTGGAATGGGGGTAGGGAGGAGGGAAATGGTCCTACCAACACATGATTTGTCCATACAGAGTTCCTACATAATAAAAATAAATAAATAAATAAAAGTCACCCGAGGCCCAGCGTGTCATCCCAGAACTCAGAAGGCTGAAACAGTTAGCAAGTCACCTTTTCAGTTGCTTGGCATCGGTAAATTCATCTATATCATCCTAAAGCATCTAAAGCTGTGATTTTGGAGGTTACTGGGCACTGATCTAGTTAAAAGAGGGGCAGATGCAGATACAGGTTCACACCTTTCATCCCAGCACTCAGGAGGCCAAGGTTATGAATTTGTGAGCAACCCTGAGCTACACTGTGAAATCTTGTCTCCATAAATAAATAAATAAATAAATAAATAAATAAATAAATAAATAAATAAATAAATAAGGAGAGGAGACATAGAACTTCAGAATCCAGGTGAAGTTGCTTTCAAGAGTTAGAAGTACAGCCAGGCACTGGGAAGGATGTCTGCAATCCCACAGAGATTGTCACAAATCTGAGGACAGACTTGGCTACATGGTGAGTTTCAGGCCAGTTTGAGCTAAGTGTAAGACCTTGTCTCAAAAACAAAAATGAAAATAAATCGAGTTCAATGCACAGGGTTGAGCATGCAGCTTCATGATAGAACGTGTTTTGTGTGTGCAAGACCCTGCGTGCCATCCCAGGCACCATAAAACACTGGTGTGGAGGTGTGTGCATCTACAGTCCCAGCACTCTGAGGCAGAGGCAGAAGAATCACAGTTTCGAGGCCAGCCTGAGCTGCCTGGAAAATGACCGTCTCACATAGACTGAAGAACACAGTACAGGGAATAAATTGTGATGGTTTTCATCTGCATCCTGAACAGAAGTGAAGTGTTCATTGGCAAACAGAAAGGGTGGTAGAAAGCATTTGCTCATTCCTGGCAGTAGGGTAGGAAAGGAAGGCGGGAAGCCATCTTGGAGATTTGCAGCTTTTGCATTCACCCGCAGAAGTTCCCCTGTGAAGAAACCATTGTTCAGCTATTTCAGGAGCAAGGATTATAGATGTGACCCAGCTCGTCTCTGTGTAACTGCCTACATTCCTGACAATAGCAACAGGGGAGAATTAAAAGGTTTTTTTTTTCCTTTTTTGAGAAAGCTAAGCACATACTCTACCACTGAATTACATCTCAGCCTGAAACTTTCATTTCATATCACTTTAAATTCTCATTTAAAATCTTCATATAGTTCATAAACTCACCAAATGCTTGATTGACTTTAAAAAAAAATATTTATTTGTGTGTGCCTAAGCATGTGTGCATATGTTGGGAGTGGGGGAATGGGTTTGCCAGGGTCCCTGGCTAGTGCAACTGAATGTCTATCCAGCTTATGTGAGTGGCTGGAGAATTGAGCCTGTACCCCCAGGCTTTGTAAGCAAGCATCTTTACCTGCTGAGCCATCTCCCCAGACCTTTAATTGACTTTTTTTGGTGTTCGTGTGCAGGAGTGCAAGTCCCATAGCATGCATGTCTGAAGGCATTTAGGACAGCTTTGAGTGTTGGTCATGGCCTTCACGTTGTTTGAGGCAGGGTCTCCCGTTGCTCACCACTACGAATGCCAGACTAACTGGTCCGCAGCTTCCTTACTCCCTGTAGGCACATTGGGATTACAGCTAGTGCTACACGTTAATGAGCGTGGCCTCTGGGGACCCAAACTCAGGTGTTTGTGTTTGCTGACAAGTGCTTTATCTATTGAGACACCTCTTCAGGCCAGACTGACATCTGTCAGATCCTCAGCCCATTTTCATTTGGAAAGTGTCCTGGTAGGACATCAGTGACAAGTGAACAAGACACAGGCATTGGTCTGGCTCCAGCTCTGCCATGTCACTGGGTGACCTGGGACAAGGCATTCATTCACCAGACACTCATGGTTCACCAAGATGAAAGACAATTCCTGCCTGCGGTGAGTGCACAGGAAGTTGAGTAAATTAGGTAAGCAACTAAGTGGATCCCAATGGGGACAATGCTGAGACAGAGGTCCCATGAGAGACACCCCGAGAAGAGGCACCCAGCTGGCACGGAGGGCAGGAAGTCTCCTAACCTCTCTGAGTTTCAGTTTCTTGGCTGTGAAATGGGCACCTTTAATGCATTTGGGAGTTAATCACCAGAGTGCCATGCCTTGTGCCCAGATGAAACCTCCTCATTCACTTGTACCTGTCTACCTGGGAGTGGGAAAGAAAGCCCAAAACTATCTCTCCCTTGCTCTTTCTGCCTAGAAATCTTACCTTTCCTTGTTTCTATCCTCTCTCTCTCTCTCTCTCTCTCTCTCTCTCTCTTTCTCTCTCTGTGTAGGTGCTTTCTTTGCTACCCATGACACAGTCTCCTCCCTTTCTCCCTCCCTCCCTCCCTTCTCTCTCTCTCTCTTCTCTTTTCCTCTCTCTCTCTCTCTCTTGTGTTCTCTCTCGCTTCAGTGCTAAGGATCAATCATGCATGCTAACTCTACTTCTGAACTACATATAAATATAGTTCAGCCCTCCGTGTAAACCTTCTAAACCCGTAGGGCTGAGATTTGTTGGAGGCAGAAGCAGGGGTCTGCTGAGTAAGGGGAGTCCACACTTACCTGTGGATGACAAAGAACACAGCAGAGGAGAGAGAGAATGGAAGAAAGGGCTCAGGAAAGCTAGAGTCACATCAGCCCAGCTTCTGCTGACTGTCCTAAGGGCCTGACTTCTACTCAGATGAGGACTGAGGAAGTGCTTAGATGCTCAAGAAGGTCAGGACTGTTTGCCTTTTCAGGAGGAGGAAGAAAAGCCAGAACTTTCTCTTTTTAGCAGCCAGATTAGTTTAGCAAAGGCTCTGTCTTCTAAGGAGACAAAAATCAAGATTAAATTAGGAAGAGAGCACAGACTCCTGGAATCATTAGGAAAGCCAAACCTGCACTGCAAAACCCACACTTTCCTTCAAGGGCACATCAAAATCTGCATTTCTCATTCATTAATGCCTAGTCATTCATTCACTTAGTGCTGGTGACTGGGTAGAATACAGAGTCACACAAAGCCTTCGATTTGATTCTAGTGAACATTTACGGGGCACCCCCTCTATTCCAGACCCTGGACTCCATCCTAGCATTCAGAAGGAAGGAGGAGACAGCTTCCTACCCTCAGAGCTCATGGTCTAGTCGATTTGATTATAAAATGCCTTCATGCTTAGAATATCCTGAGCACTGGCTGGAATGGACATTATTCTTGCTTGTGATTCTGTCAGTTCTCTGGCCTTGTTGGGAGAATAAATCCTGGGGATTTATTCTAGAGTCTTGGCAGTTCAGCGTTAAGCTCGCAGTGTTTGTGACTGAGAGAGAGAAAAATGGTCTGTTTCCCTATCTCTCCCCTCCAGGTTTAACAGTGCACCTGGCTGGGTCAGGAACACTCACTTTGTTCTCCAAATGAGGTGTTACACACACACAGTCATTTTTCTGGCTTTCTAAAAAGCTTGATTCAACCCTCCAATTTCCTTCCTTTCTCTTCCACCTGTCTTGTTTAATAATTAGGCTGTTTAATAACCACATTTGATGGGAAGTGTTAGGGCTTACAAGACTCTGGGGAATGTAACAGTTTCCTTTGCCAACAGCTTCCTGTTCTGGGCTATTCCTTGGGCATATTGCTGAGTGCACAGGGCCTAGGTCTCTCCTGCACCCCGGCCCTAAGGGCCTTGCCAAGGAATCAGATTTGGCTCCTGTCTTTGCCTTCCTTCTTGGTGTTTCTGCTCCTAACTTACCTTCTTCAGTTTTGCTTACTTGGAGCTTTTACAGGAAAAGCAGTAATCACCAGCTTTTTATGTACCCAGCATGTTTGGAAGTCAGGAGCTGGTTATGCCAACTAGAAGAAATAAAATCCAGGCTGGCTGTGACAATGCAGAAGAGTCAGGAGGAGGCTGCTGTGGTGGTACACGTCTTTAATCTCGGCACTCTGGGGGTTGAGGTAAGAGGATCTGGGCTATGGAGTTCGTTGTAGGTCAGCCTGGATTAGAGTAAAACCCTACCTGGAAAAAAACCCACAGAAAACAAAAGTATCAGGAGGACTCATTGGTGGAGCACATTTCAGTAAAGAGCACTCAGGCATGGACTTTAGGAACAGTGATGAGTACCTAATTAGGAGGAGAGAGAGAGAGAGAGAGAGAGAGAGAGAGAGAGAAGAGAGAGAGAGGTTCATACTTAGAGGTTCTTTAACATGGGAGAAGGAACATTGGTTTTGGAGTCACACAGATGTGGGTTGACTCGAGCCTCCCTGTTGACTAGGTAAATGATCTTAAGCACTTCAGCTGCTCTAGCTTTGGTTTCCTCAGTATAAAATGGAATTAATAATACCTATCTTGCATAGACATTGTGAGAACCAGTGAGAAAATACACCAAGTTACTTAGTGGTATCAAGGCTGGAGCAGTACCACACCTATAGTTCCAATTACTCAGGAGTCCACCTGGGCCACACCTTCTCAAAGCAAACAAACAAACAGAAAAAAATAGAAAATGAATGCCACCTGTTTATTAAAAAAATAAAAATTGAGTGTCTTTTAAAAATATTTTGTTTATTTGAGAGAGAGAGAGATAAAATGGGTATGCCAGAGCCTCCTGCCTCTGCAAATGAACTCCAGACACATATGCCTCTTGGTGTGTATGGCTTTATGTGAGTTCTGGGGAACTGAACCTGGGCAGCCACATTTTGCAAACAAGTGCCTATAACTGCAGAGCCATTTCCCCAGCCCCTCGACACCCTTTGTTCTAAGATGTTCTCAGATGGCTGGGAAAATATGGTAAGGATTCAGGACCCATTTCTCTAGGTGTAATAATACTCTTGGTCTTTGGAAGTGTAAGGGCAGGATAGGAACAGGGGACTTTTAATTAAGAGTCAAAAAGCAAAAGAAAGGCCAGAGATTGTGGGAGTCTCTTTCCTTTCCTCTGATGCTCTCTGAAAATATTTTTCACTTTAAAGGAATACAGGCTTTATTTGCAGAACCACAACCTCTAGCATGATGATTTGTTTGTAGAATTGACAAATGCTATTGTTTCTTATCAAATACAACATATCTAACTCATTAATGTTTGCAAATGCCTGGGAGGTGAACCTACAAAGTACACAAAGAGGTAGAAATTCTATCTGATATACAGTGTTTGGGTGACCAGCAAAGTCTAATTGGTCACCTGGTATGCTCTCTGACTCTAATAATTTATAATTTAGCATTAGCATTATTCACTGTCATTTGAATTGTATAGGAAATAATCCTGTGCTATTAGTATTATGGGCTGCATTTAACAGAGAGGGAAACTGAAACCCAGAGAGGCCTTAAGAATGCGTCTATAGACACAAAGTAAGCAAGCAGGGCTCAGAAGCAGAACTTGGAAATACTTTATTCCAATTTCCTTTTCCCCACTATACTTGGTTACCTCTGGCACAGGACTTGCCATCGTTTCTCTTTTGTCCTTCACTTGTGCAAGATGGCTAGACAGGGCATAGTCATGTGAGATGCACGTCTGTATATGTGTGGGTGCATGTATGTGCAGATGCATGCGCAGTGTATACATGTGGAAGCCAGAGGTTGATATCAGGCACCTTTCTTTTTTTATTTGACTTGTTTTACTTTATTTGCAAGGAGAGAGAGAGAGAGAGAGAGAGAGAGAGAAAGAGAGAGAGAGAGAGAGAGAGAATACGGGCATGCCAGGGCCTCTAGCCACTGCAAAAGAACTCCAGACGCATGCACCATTTTGTGTCTGGCTTTATGTGGGCAGCAGGGAATCAGACCTGGGTTGTTTAGGCTTTGCAAGCAAGCACTTTAACCCCTGAGCCTTCTCTCCAGGCCAAGGCATCTTTCTTGATTGCTCTATACTTATTTACTGAAACAGTGTCTCTCACTTGAATCCAGAGCTCACTGATTTGGCTAGTCTAGCTCGCCAATTTCCCTGGGGATCCACTGTCTTCATCTCTCAAGTGCTGGGTTTCCAGAGGGTTCCCACACCTGCCTGGCATTTACATGGGTACAGGAGTCTGAACTCCAGCCTCCAGCCCTCATGCTTGCTTGTGAGCAAGTGCTTTATCCACTGAGCCATATCCCCCGCCCCCTCCCATTTAAAGCAGGCTCTCACTACATTGTAGCTGTGGCTGACCTTGACCTCGTAATCCTCCTGCTTCTATCTCTCTAGTGCTAAGATTCAATCTTCTTCTTTTGGTCCTCTGTCTCAGACATGGACTGAACCACCCATGGTTAAGCTTGAATTGTTCTCAGGAACAAAAGACATCCCTCTTCAACAACACAGCTATAATGCTAGACCTCAACAGCATATGGATTTTACAGAGAGCTTTTAACAACATAACAATCACTTCTTTTTTCCTTGAGTGATGGAGAGAAAAAGAACTACTTAGACTTTTTTCATAATTGTGCTATATATAATGACATTTTAATTATCAAATATTATATAGTATTGCCAAGTGTGGTGGCACATACCTGTAATCCCAGCACTCAGGAAGCTGAGAATTCTAATTTCAAGTTTGAGAAAAACCTGGCATGGTGATGCACATCTTTAATCCCAGCACTTGGGAGGCAGAGGTAGGAGGCTCACTGTGTGTTGGAGGTCCTCCTGCAGAGTGAGTCCTAGGGCAGCCTGGATTAGAGTGAGATCTTACCTCAAAAAAAAAAAGAAAGAAAGAAAGAAAGAAAGAAAGAAAGAAAGAAAGAAAGAAAGAAAGAAAGATAAAAGAAAAAGTTTGAAAACAGCCTAGATTATAAAGCCTATCTCCCCCAAAAAAAATTATAATACACACACACACACATTAAAGGTAAAGTTTGGAGATAGGCCTAGTCACACAGGTCTGTAATCCCAGCTACTTGGGAGGTTGAGGCAGGAGGATCCCAAGTTCAGGATCTACCTCTGCTACAGAATGAATTCAAGACCAACCTGCAAAACTTAGTGCAACTCATTCTCAAAATAAAAAGTAAAACGAAGACTAGGGCTATATCTCAGTGACAGAGCATTGCCTGTGTGCTCAAGGCCCTAGGTTTAATTACCAGTGCTTTAAAATAGTAACTTTTGGGGGCCAAGGTGTATATAATTCAGTGGTAGAATACATATATATATATATGTCTTCAATGTCCAGGATCAAAGAAGGAAAAATAATAATGTTTATCCTAAAATTGTATGCATGTATGTATATAAATATTTGAATATATGTTTATTGACTTATTTACATATTGCATTGTATGAACACAGATATACAGAGTTATCAAGAACTAAGGATGTAGGCTCATGGTAGAATGCTTTCCTAACATATGTGAGAGCCTGAATTTGATCTCTGACACTAAATGAATGAATGAATGAAAAAAGTTATATCATCTATCTATCTATCTATCATCTATCTCTGTCTGTCTGTCTATGGCTATATACATATTTTTTGTTAAATAAACTGGCTTTTTTTTATAACCCAATTGATGGGCTTCTATAACTGAGACAGGTTCTGAATAATTTTATTATTTCTACTGTTTCCTAATGACTTATGATAATAGAACATCTTTTTTCTTTTTTGTGTGTATGTGTGCATGTGTGTGTGTGGAGGGAGAGCACATGTGTGAGGGTGTTATCACTTAGACATTGTCCACTGTTTTTGAGACAGGGTATCTCACTGGCCTGCAACTTTCCAAGTAGGCTAGACTAGCTGGCCAGGAAACCCCTGGGATATACCTGTCTCCACCTCCCCAGAGCTGCATTACAAGCAGACACCACCATGCCAGGGTATTTTATGTGGGTTTTGAAGATACAACTCAGGTTCTCATGCTTGCAAGGAAAGAACTTTACCAGGAGATGCAGTGCCCCAGCCCCAATAATTACACATCGTGTCAATGCTTGCACACAACTGAATCAAATAAGATCATGTGTGCAAGAGCACTTTACAAATTAGAGGTGTTTACATAAGGAGCATATGCAGAAGTGGGCTGGGTGTTTCCCTTATGGACATTCTCACTGGAAGGCAGAAATCAGTTTTCTATCCTTTGGATCTTTCTTTCTTTCTTTCTTTCTTTCTTTCTTTCTTTCTTTCTTTCTTTCTTTCTTTCTTTCTTTCTTCCTTCCTTCCTTCCTTCCTTCCTTCCTTCCTTCCTTCCTTCCTTCCTTTTTTCCTCCCTCCCTCCCTTCCTTCCTCACTCCCTTCTTTCTTTCCTTCTTTCCTCTCTTCATTTTATTTCTTTCTGGTCCTGGGGCCCAAACCCAGAGCCTAATGCATATTAGGCAAGTGCTCTGCCACTGGGCTATCTCACTAATATCTTAAAACATTTTTCTGAGTATTCATTGTTCTCTACTTCCTGACTTTGGGCTCAATGCGACCAGCTGCTTCACACTCATTTCTCAATGCCTTTCCTGGCATGATGGGCTGTAACCTTGAAGAGTAAATGTAAATAAACCTTTTCTCCTTAAAAAATACAGGCAGAAAGAAAGGAAGGAAGGAAGGAAGGAAGGAAGGAACGAAGGAACGAAGGAAGGAAAGAAGGAAGGAAAGAAGGAAGGAAAGAAGGAAAAGAAAGAACGAAAGAAAGAAAGAAAAACATTTTGAGCCCGGGTTTTGCTAAGTTGCCCAGGTGGGCCTTGAACTCGCTCTGCAGTCCAAACAAGCCTTGGTTTTAGAGCCATCCTGCCTCAGCCTCCTGACAAGCTGGGATAAAAGATCAGAGCCACCAGGCCTGGCTGAGTGTTGGTCATAATGCTCTTGTGCAATGACAAAGGGACATATTTATGCTTTGAATTGGAGAATTGTTTGTAGCAGTTACCTTCTTGTTGGGACAAAACAGCCTACCAGATGCAGCTGATGGAAGGAAAGGGTTTGTTTCAGCTTACAGTTTCAAAGGGAAGCTTCATTATGATGCGGAAGGCATGCCAGAACATACCTACATCTGGGCCATTCTATCTTGTAATGTCAGCTGGGAGGAAGCACTTAGAGTGAGCTAGCACTGTCAAGTGGGCAGGACTATGAAATCCCAAGGTCCAGCCTCAGGGACATACACCTCCAGCAAGGCTCCATCTCCCAAAGGCTCCACCAGCTGGGGGCTAAGTATTAGAATTAATCACAAATATTTGAGGCTATAGAGGACATTTTACACTCAAACCACCACAGGCTTAAACAGTGGAGTTGATAACATTAGTTCATAGCAAGTGCTATCAAGTGCCCACTATAGCAGGAGCTGTTCTAGAACCTCAATCGCCCTGGTCCTTGGACACCTCTTGCTACTTCTAAAGTAACCTGATGAATCAGAGGAGTTTTCTTACCCACATCTCTCACCAAACCACAAGACCCTGACCACAATGGAAGCAAGATTCCTCTCCAAATCCCCTGAGAGTTCAGTCTGAGAACAGTTCTCACAACCATATCAGGAGGTTGATTGGGTAGATAATATGGGGACAAATGTAGCACCTCCTTAGCTCCTGAAAGCAGCCTTCAATTAAACAACATTTTGCTTCTTTCTGCTTCCAGAAGACAGCCCGAGGAAACCCAAATTGGTGGGTGGTTGTTGCATTGTTTTTTTAACCTAACAGCAAGCCTGTCTTAGAACTAGTCAACTAGGAGTTGGGGAACTCGTTGACTAGTTCTAAGACAGGCTTGTTGTTAGGTCAAAATGCCAAGGGGTATGGCATCCACCCATAATCCCAACACTCAGGAGTCAGAGACAGGGTATTCCAGGGACTTGCTGTCTAGCTGGACTAGACAAATAAGTGAGCTCTGAGTTCAAGTGAGAGTTCCTGCCTCGGTAAATGAAGTGGTAAATGATTGAGAAAGATAACCAACATTGACCTCTGTCCTTCACATACAGGTACACATATGTGTACACATACATACCTCCCACATGCCCGCACATATGCATGCACACTACTTACACACACACACTGAGATAATAAAGAACTATTCCTCCATTCTTCAGCTTCCCGTATTGAGTGTCTACAGATAAACAGGCTTATATATTATCGACTTTTGTTTACTTCTCCCCAAATGGAAGTCTATTAATTTCCCAATATATTTTACAGAGTGACTTGCCCGTTGCCAACAGAAGGAAGATGTATTAATCCTTACTCTTGAAGTGCTTAAGTTAGAAAATAATGGGAAGCAGAAGAAATAGAAAGACCAGGATGACTCATTTGTCTCTGATGTTCACCCTAAACTACTTCAGAAATGCCAGCAGTGAATTAAACCTAGAATCCTACAAGAATGACCTAAATCACAAGTTACCAAGGAGGCTCTTTAGTTTCTGAGCAAAAAATGCACTTTATGTTTTAAATGGAAGAGCTTGATGATGGCTTGAGCCAAGTGGCATGAACTGAACTCCATCTCGTCTGAGGATAGAGAATCAATGTTATCTCTTTATGTGCACAAGCCTCTTTAGAAGAAGACAAAGGGAAGCTATGTCTAGTATAAGATGGTGACGTGCTGTGAGATGTTAGTCTTGAAAAGGAGAGCCATGGAGCAAGTCTGCACCTCTGCTTCCTGGGAGAGGGGGAGAATCCTCTCGCTTGTGTATACCTCAGGTACAAATGACGTGGCTCTACAGGGATCTCTTAACCAATTTTGCTATAACATGATCAAACAGCCAAGGATCCCAGGGTGCAGTAGATCAGAAAGTCCAGGGTTAAGAGTAAGGCAAAAATCAGGGAGAAAATAAGATTAAGGGCAAGGAACAGAAACCCAATTTATACAGTTCATAAGAATTTATATTTAGCTGTTTCTGAAAAGCATATCATCTCACAAAATAATAGATATTATTGATAACATTGTTTACCACCTTTGTCACCATCAAGAAGTGACTTTCAGACAAGATCAGACACGTTCAGGGTGATATGGCATAGACAAGAAGTGACTTTCAATTTAATATTATTTATTGCCCAAGCTGTAAATCTGATCATGGAATTAACAGATGGCAAAGTTCTGGGAAGCTTAATAAGGGAAATGATTATATCTTCCATATAATGGAGAGAAGGATTTGGATGAATCAAGACTATTATGAGGCAGGGGAAGGGAGTGAGACAGTGGAATTTCACCCAGCCCTGGGCTAGGTACTTAGGTGAGCCCTCAGTGATAGCAGTATGTTATGAAGGCAGCAGAGGAGCTCCCGTGGCATGGTGGGTTAGCATGTGGTACTTACATGAAAGTACTAGGTAGTAGCTGTGGTATTGGGGTCAGAACTTACCCTTCTTCCTTGCAGATGAAGGCCATCTATTTATCAGTCCACCTGGAATGGACAGGCTGTCGTAGAGCTCACTAGAAATAAGTAAGAAAGTAAACAAACAAATAAATAAAATCAAGGCTATAAATGTACTCAGTGGTGCAGTGCTTGCCTAGCACGTATGAAGTGCTGAGTTCGATCCTAACACTAGAAAATTGAGCAAATAAGGAAAAAGCACAGGTTAACTAAATTTTATAAATAGTGAATAAGCTTTTAAAATTATTTTTATTTATTTACAAGCAGAGACAGACATACACACACACACAGAATGGACATACCAGGGCCTCCAGCCACTGCAAATGAACTCCAGATGCATGTGCCACTTTGGCCTTACATGGGTATTGGGGAATTGAACTTGGGCCATCTTCTAGCTCATGAATAAGTTTTTTTTTTTCAATTTTCATTCATTTGCACATGTGTGTGTGTATATATATATATATATATATATATATATATATATATATATATATATATATGTTTGTATGTTTGTATGGATATGCATACACCTTTTGCCACTGCAAATGAACACCAGACACTTGGGAATTGAACTCAGGCTGCTGGTAAGATTTCTAAGCATGCACCTTTAAGCACTGAGTCATCTTCCCAACTCTCAAGAGTAATTTTTTAAATATACATATGTCCCATGCAATGTTTATGTCTTCATTTGCTAGATCATAAATTTATCTAGGAGGCTTCCACTGGGAACTTTCGAGAGACTTACTTATAAATTAGAATCCAATGTACAGATGTAGAGGGCAGGTGTGTTTTATGTAGAGGAGTCCTGGTGTCTAGTATGTGTCCCCTTCTGCTTTAGATGCTTGAAAAACCAAGTTGATCACTTCTTGGTGAATGTAAAAGTACAGAATAGCAGGCTTAGAAGCCTTGTGAGCATCGAGGCCTCAGTAGAGCACAGAACATTCTGTCCACAGGTATATCCCTATCAATGTGAGATACCAGTCCCTTCTAAGAATTAGTGTCTTTCTCCTGCAGACAGTGCAACAATGCCTTGGGCTCCATTTCCTGCTTTTAGTGATAATTATTCAACTTTTAAAATAAGTCATCAAAAACTCTTTATTATAGATATGATGCCACATTTCTAAGATATCTGTCAATAAGGTCAATTCTATATTGATTGTTCAATTACTTTTAGGAAGTCATGCTGTGTTCCTTGTTGAGATTTAAGAAACTGGGGAGAGGATTCACTTAGGAAAGTGCTTGGTATGCAACCGTGAAGACCTGAGTTTGGATCCTGAGCATCCATGAAAGGTTCTGGGAGCAATAGTGTGTGCCTGTAGTTCAAGTTCTGGAAAGGTGGAGACTGGAGGGCCCCTGGGGTCTGCTGTCTAGCTGAATCAGTGAGCTTTGGGTTCACTTTGCACACCTGTGTGCCCATTTGTAAACACTCATTCGCACATGCGCCCACACCACATCCAGATGCAAATAAATAAATGATTTAATAAACTTGATAGTTTTAATAATTAGCAAGCATTAATTTTATAAGATAGTTTCAGATATGTGCAAATATGTCTTTGTTTTTCTACAACAGGACATAATTTTTATCTCAGATCCCCACTCTGTGCCGTGTAGAAAAGTTCATCTAAACTACCAAGGAGATTAATTCACACTTTCTCCTTAGATGGAATCTCTAGTGTAGGGAGGAAGCCATGTACCATGTGCTGAGTTGGGTAACTGCTCCATCTTGTCTTTGACCATGAGCTCCCTCCCTACTGCCATCCAGAAGTTTCTAGCATGGTCCTGTGTCATTCTCCAAAGTGGCTATATGCCAGCCCCAAGTGTGGCCTTTTAACACACTGGAGCTAGAGAAACACTGTCAGAATCAAAGTCTCTCAGACCTCCTCTTGTTTCTTCTCAAGCACAGGGAGGGGCTGTCTCTGACATTCCCTAATCTGATCTAGGGACGCTCTCTCCCACAAAAAACAATTGCCTTGGACCTCCTCCTGAAAACCCTTTAGCCAGGGAATCTTAAAACCATAGAAGAGGAAGAACTGAAGAATGTCACCACACCTAGACAGACTTAGTTACAAACTATTGTCTGTTCCTCAGACCCAGGCATCTCCCCTAAAAATCATTAACTACTATTGGAAACTGTCTATATTTCCCACTTCCTTGTCCCACATAAGAGGGGTATAAAATTATCTGAACATGCTCATTAAAATGTCACCAAAATACATACATACATACATACATACATACATACACATATACATATACATACACACACATATACATGCATACATACACAAATACATAGTGAGGCTGGGTATACAGGTCAGTGATCTACTGGTAACCTGGCTTCTATGAGGTGCTGAATGCTGGTTCAAAAGCACCAGAATGCCTTGTTTCCTCCTGCTAATCTAATTATCATCTATTTCAGCAACATAGAACTTGAACCTTCAGAGAAGGGGTGAAATGCCACCCCTGCACAGCTGTCCACGGATGCCCTTCCATGACATGCCCTCTTTGGGCTGCAGGCTGTCCCTCTCACTACGGAGTCCCTCTCAGGAAAGGCAGAGGGTTCTAGTACTTGGCGGGAGCTCAGGAAGAGGCTGGTACTGAGCACTCTTCCCAACACCTCTCTGCTCTATTGCTCTCGTGCCATTGTGGCATACACACATCCGGGCCTTTGCTGCCCTCCTGCATGGGGAGTAGACACCACCTCCTCTGTTTTAGTTCCTTAAGCCTATCTGATTTTCTTCCATCCAGCTGGAAGGAATTCATTCCTGGAAAGATGACAGAGGTCTGGGCCTTTCTTGGAGACCACACATCCCTCCAGTCCAGGTAGCGGAGGGCAGTAATCTTGCATAGATGAGAGGAGAGGAGTTTCTGTGAAACAGTTTTTGATCCTAATTAATTGGGCTCAAAGAGAATTTTTCTAAATGCTCAGAAGCCCTTCTTCCAGTTCTGGGTCTTGTGAATCTCAGACGATAAGTATTCTTCTTGGGGGTTGGGGGAGATTCCAGCTGTGACAGGGCTTGGCCTGTAGTGAAGCATATTGTGCAGATGGAAGAAGGAAGGCAGGTTAATGTCTTTGGAGTTGCAATGTTCTTGTCTTCTAATCCTCAGGATAATCCTTGGATGAAGAACAGATCATAGAAATGAGCTCAGAGAGAGAGGATGTGTACTGGGTTATTTTGCTTGTTACTGTGACAAAATACCTTACAGAAACAACATTAGGGAGAAAGGGCTTTATTCTGGCTCAATTTCAGAGTAATTTCAGCCCATTAGCGCTGGGAAGATATGGCAGAGTTCTAGGTGGTGGGAATGTGTGGCAGAGGATCCTCCATCATGGTGGACCAGAAAGCAGACATTGTAGGCCAGAACTAAAGACAGGTTAATCTTCTAAGATTCACCCCCTAATAACCTTTTCTTACCAGCAAGTCCTTACCTCCTAAAGGCTCCTCAGCCTTCAAAACAGTATCACAAGCTGGGCCATGTGGAGGGCAGGTGGGGGTAGAGAGCCTATGATTTGGGGTTCCAGAGAGATGACTAGCCATCAAAGAAGGCTTGCCCACCTAGTAAGCATCTATTTATAACCTTATTGTGGTGGTTTTTAACCTTCAGGCTCAGGTGAGCCAGAGAGAGGGCTGATTGGTCTAGGCTAGGAGCTGGTTCAAGAAGAGGCCAGCCATGACGCCCAATTTAAGGCTGAGCTTAGCCAACCAATTACAGGATCAGATTGCAACCTTAATTTGAGGAAAGGGATCTCCTTCCCAGAGAGGGACTTGAGTTGTTTATGGGAAAACAGATTAGGTAGGAGATAAGGAGAATCCAGATTCTTCTCCGGTCTCCAGCAAAGTGGAGACTGCAAGGTCATTCTTATTTTTTTATTATTATTTTTTTTACTTTTGGGGTCAAGTCACCCTGACTGCCTCACATTCTCAGAACAAAAGAGAGAGGGAGGGAGGGAGAGAAGGAGAGAGACAGAGGATGAATCATTGATATATTCCTCTCTTAACCTGCTTTCATCTTTAATTGACAACTTAATTTTAACTTACCTTCATAACCGGGTGATTTAGGATCACATGTTATGGAATCCAAATTAGACATAAACCTGAATTTGGGGAAAAGGGTTAAAATATTGCTTTCTGTGACATAAGCTATCAAAAAATTATGTAAATGCAAGCAATTATCTTTTTCAGCTAATTTCCTTTATGTCCAGAAAATAGTGCTTGGAAAACACATTTTGTAAGTTGCTACTAAGAGGCAGCAGGAATTATAACCTTTAACAAATACTGAGCAGTTATTACCTGCCAAGTACTCTTTCAAGTGGTCTCATTTTATGTTCATTTAATTCCCACAACATCTTGATGGTTCATCCACTTTTAGCAAAGAAGGAAGCAGACGTACTGAAGGTATGCCCACAGTTGTACATTAGTGGGCAGAGGAGGCTCTTTTGAGAAGGGGCAAAAGGGAAGGTGAGGGGCTGGAGAAGCCTCTGCTGCAGCTCAGGGTGGTCCTCGTTATTTAGATAAGGGGGAGGGGAAACCCTTAGCGAGTGTCTGAAACAGTAGGGGGAAGAGTAAGAGGTGTGATCTTGGCTGGAAGTCTGGGACGGATGGAGAGAGGGTTTGAGAGAGAAATAAACAGAGAGAGAGGCTAAAAGTGAAGGCACAAGGCGTGTACATGAGCAGAGAGTGGGAGGCTGAGGTGGGCAGGCAGGAGAGGGCCAGGAAAAGGGCACCAGGGTTTTTATGTCTGTGCCCCTGGGGAGTAGCAGACTGGAAGTGGGGGGATGTAGG
>PVHP010027842.1:0-23571 GCA_004024765.1 Zapus hudsonius
TCTCTCTCTCTCTCTCTCTCTCTCTCTCTCTCTCTCTCTCTCTCTCTCTCTGCCTTCCTTCTTACTAATAAATAATGAATAAAAATTTTTTAAAATATTTTCTTTATTCATTTTCAAGCAGAGAGATACAGAGAAAGAGAAATAGAGGGAGAGCACCAGGGCCACCACTTTGTGGATCTGGCTTATGTGGGTCCTGGGGAATTGAACCAGGAGCCTTAGGCACTGGAGGCAAGTGCCTTAACGGCTGAACCATCTCTCCAGCCCTAATAAATAATGAATAAAAATTTAAAAGCAGGCAAAAGATCACCTCAGCATGTCAGAGTGTACAGAAGGAATATACTAGTGTAACATGCCTCTTATAGAGGCCTCAGAGGGCAGAAAGTTTGCCCTCAGAGCCCCGTCTCTCCATCACCACCCGGGGAGGCAGCCAGAGCTCAGGCTCCCCTGGGCCACGTTCCCATTCTTCTCTTTCCTCCTTTGGGCTCTTTTGTCCCTGTGGGATATAAAGGTGATTTTTATCTCTGCAGACTTTCTGGAAGAAAGAGAAGAAACCAGAAAGAAAGGCTTGAGGCCTGAGATGAAAGGTGGGCATTCCTCAACCTGAGCATTCACAGACAACCAATGTCTCCTCCCCTGCGGCTCCCTGGGCCACGTGGAAAGTTCCAGGCTTGTTTCCTGAGCACCCAGTCTGGTCAGAGGGCTCCAAGGTCATGTTCCCTTCCCATTGCTCCTCTTGGCCACACACTGGCTCGAGCTAGCCTTGAACTTGGACTTAAGTTACAGTGACGAACGTTCGTGTCCCCTGCAACATGTCAGGGCCCTGGACATCCCTCTCGGGCGGTGCTGTGGCTGCCTTGGCATGATTTTGAGTGTTGACAGAGTATTTAGTATGGCAGAGACCCACTTCCTTATTCAAGGTCTCATACGACGTCTTGGGCCAGAGCCCAAACCAACAGCCATGACAGAATGTCCAAATGCATTTGGGTGACATACACCAAGCGGAGGCGGTGGACGCTGGCCTTTCTCCTTTCTGTCGCTCGGTCAGGATGGTAGGTGGTGTGAGTTAGAAAGGTCTCTGTCCTTCCTGTCACCTATGGACGCACACACCTATAGAACTGGGTGCAGCAGCCTGTGGGGGAGGAGTATAGGAGGGAGGGGGGAGTTAGTGTCATGAGCTCTGGTTAGGAGACAGGCAGGTCTGGTTGGATCCGATTGCAGGATTTGTCCCCAGCCAGCTTTGTGACTTTGGGTCAAAAATACATGGATATAGGGTTGGCCTGTGGCACGTAGGAGAATTTTCTGGGTGGGAAATAAAACCCACCCATAGCTCGCTCATCTGTATGTGTTACACAAGTACAAAAGGGTAGGTTTATGATGGAGGCACTCTTGTATTTCATCATGATAGTTGCAGACATTTATTCTATAATTTTAAGTACAAAGGTACAATTTTGCCATTTGATATCTATGAAATTAGAAGCGAAAATGATTAGGGTTCCTTACTGTTTTTTAATACACCTGTTGGCTGTTGTAAGTATTAACTTTTCCTGGTGAATTTTTTGTTTGTTTGGGTTTTTTTTTTGAGGTAGGGTCTCGCTCTAGCCCAGGCTGACCTGGAACTCACTCTGTAGTCTCAGGCTGGCCTTGAACTCACAGCAATCCTCCTGCCTCTGCCTCTGCCTCCCAGTGCTGGGATTAAAGGCGTGCGCCACCACACCTGGTTTCCCATTGTCTTTTTTTTAAAAAAATATTTTATTCATTTTCAAGCAGAGAGATACAGAGAGAGAGCGTGAGAGCGAGTACCAGGGCCACCACCTGTAGGTCTGGCTTATGTGGGTCCTGGGGAATTGAACCCAGGGCCTTAGGCACTGGAGGTAAGTGCCTTAACTGCTGAGCCATCTCTCCAGCCCTCCCATTGTCTTTTTGAACTGGCAGGTTGAAGGCGAGTTTACTGCATTTTTAACCTGAATTTTTTTTTTTTAATGTAAGTTACTTTTCGTTAACTTCTGTGCTTTCCTAAATAATATCATATGATGTCATCATATGACATCATATGACATTAATATCCCATTCTCTCTTTGACAACAGCTATGTATTAACGTCTTTTTCTTGTCTTATCGCGTGAGTTAAAATACGTGGAGCAATAATAAATACATGTTCATAGACAGCGATACGACTACTCACGGTTTGCCTTTAACTTTCTTGTTCTGACGAAATAACCCTTATTCAAGAGATAGGCTCTCATCCTTAATGTCCTACGATTTTTTTTTTTTTGGTCCAGAAATTTGGGATATTTATGAAAAAAAAAAAACTTCATGGCTATTTTTCTAAATTAGCAGTTTTCAAATAAATGTATATCAAGTTCCCAAAACATGAACCAGGCACAGTAACAGCTAATTTTCTTGGAGGAATTAGCCCCGTGACTCTGATCGATGTTCTTGATTAAGATATATTCACCTGAATGATCACATCCATACTTACTGCTCTTGACTTATTGGCAATGAGTTCTACTATAAAATTCCTTTTATTAAACCACCCGTTTCCTGTTGAGTCCAGCCTGTGTGGTCATGTCTATTTCGCCCCTCTGCCTTGTCCTTTGCATTATTTGACTTTATGATATGGTCTCCAGTGGAATTCATTATCGGTTTCTTCTTTTATGTACCAAAGCTATGGAAACTTTGAAAATGAAATCTAGAAAGCTTTAGTCCCAGAACTCAGTCTGTTCTTGACGGTATAAAAGCACTCTCCTGTTAAAATTTAGTATTTCAACACCAGAACCATCTTCTGGATGCATTGATTTGTCAACATTTTCCATTTACTTAAGGGTTGTAAACCGATTAGATTATGTTTCCTTAGAACAGTTTTATTTTTAAAAACGTATCCATCTCATGTATGTATGTGCGTATGTCTGTATATGTATGTATATGTATGTAGCCATTATATAAAATATACAATACAGCTATGATTCCAATCTTTCATCTGTTAGAGTCACTTTTGTTTGGGCCATGTTGTAATTATTTGTTTAATTCTACCTCCGCCTGCCCACCCTACCTTCCCCCTTTTTTTCCAGCTAGGCTTCACATGAAGGGAGACTTTTGCCATTTGACTGTTTTGCTTGCTTATTTAAGACAACTTCACAATGTTGCCCAGGCTAGCCTCAACTTGCTATGCAGCCTAAGTTGGCCTTAAACTCAGGCTCTTCTTGGTGCAACCTCTTTTTAAGTCCTTGGATCTCGTCTTTGTTTATTTTCAATTGTTCCTGTGTGTAAGCACCCTCTCCTTGATGAATATTTTTCTCTCCTGTGATTTCTCTGTGCATGTCCTTTATGGTATTTTAGTTGAGCTGTGAGACCTTCTTCTGGGTTAATATGTCACAATTTGGATAGATTCCTTAAAAATTTTTTTTTGGAGAAAGAGAGAGAGAGAGAGAGAGAGAGAGAGAGAGAGAGAGAGAGAGAGAGAGAGAGAGACTGGACACACCAGGGCCTCTAGGCACCGTAAACAAGCTCCATGTGCATGAGCCACTTTGTGCATCTGGCTGGCATGGGTGCTGGGGAATCGAACCTAGGCCGTTAGGCTCTGCAGGCAAGTGCCTTAACCATTGGGCCATCTCTCCAACCCCTTAATCTAAACCGTGCTGACCTGATTGTCCTACACTTGCGCGTTAGTGGGGTCTTTGCTGCTGTTTGTGGAGGGCGTCTGTCATGGTGGGTTGGTTGCGTTCAACAGAACATCTACGGTTATCATATAAACTCTCAGCTCTTGCCTTCGGAGTTTACCCCCATTTTCTTTGAATTTTACCAACACCACGATTTTGAAAATTAGATTGATAAATAAAAGCAGGTCACTCCGTCTAGCAAGGTCCATAATGAGGGATCCATAAAATACTCTTCTACCACGTCCTCTTGACTCTCTTTTCTTCCCCTCCTGCCATTTCACGCCATTCCAGATGGCGCCAAAAGTGTCATTAACAGAGAAAAAAATAACGAGTCCTGGGAGCAGCCAAGATTGCCTCGCATTTACCGATCCTATTGCCAGAGGGTCTGCTTTCTCAGAACCCTGGAGGAGGCCTTAAATCCTTCTAACCTGTGTGCCCAGGTGGGCATGCGGATGCACACACATAGTCATATGATTGTGTATGAGCATGGACGCTTACATACAGGCACTAGCTAAAAAAAAGCAATTCAAAAGTTTATGAGACAGCCGGGCGTGGTGGCAGACACCTTTAATCCCAGCTCTTGGGAGGCAGAGGCAGGAGGATCGCCGTGAGTTCGAGGCCAGCCTGAGACCACAAAGTGAGTTCCAGGTCAGCCTGGGCTAGAGTGAGACCCTACCTCAAAAAAAAAAAAATTATGAGAAATTTTTAAGAATTATATTTTCACAGGTATTCAAAGTGATTCTTTTGATACATCGCCATAATTACCATTCACAAACTTGAATAATTTCCCTTAATCTGGTTCAAAAGATCCTCAAGCAGCTCTCTGTACTTGACTGTCATGAAAGTCCAAAGTAAACTGATCACAAAACCAAAGAACCAGCCAATGATGTCACACCTCGCCGAGGCAAACGTCACGCCAGCCAGGCCCCATCCCTTGAAGTTCAAGGTGGATGAGCCTCGGGAGCACCCAGAGTAAAATTTATACACAGGATTAAGGATAGAAGTGCAGGCTACATCGCGTCTGCCTGATAGTGTATAATTGCTGAGCATTTATTTGTTGGTTAGGAGGATCTGCTAAAGCCCGCTGTATAAAAACTCCTGCCTGTGGGGAATTCACTCTAAGCCAAAGAAATCTAGGTTTCTCCCTCCCATCCCGCCTTCACGTTGTAAATTAACTCTCAGGTTCGACTTCCTGGGTAATGGGTAACATTTCCATTTGAGCCAGAGGCTGCCATGAATAAGCCCAGATTGCACAGGAATCCCCACTGTCTCTTCTGCCTGGCTGGGGAGGGTGTGTGTGTGTGTGTGTGTGTCCACTTTTGTCTCTAGACTTTTCCTTCCAGAAATGGCCTGGCCTTCCTTTCACAGGAGCACAATTTTCAGCTGTTTCCTGCTCGGGCTTGGGAAGGGCTCTGCGGGCTTCCAGCAGGGTGTGGCTGCAGAGCCTGGACCCATAGCTCTCACACCACCTTCAATCCCCACAGAAGCATGGACACCAGCTATGAACCATGGGGTGCCAAGACCTTGTGCCTGGCGAGGCCTTTGTCCACGGGGAGAAGTCACCTGTTTCTTTTGAGGCCGCTTCATGTTTCTGGGTGGTTTTGATCGTGTCGGGGAGAGCTTTTATAAGCAAGAGGCAAAACTTTGCAAGAGTTCCAGAAACGAGAGATGAGGAAGTTGTGAGCGATTTTGATGTTATTTGGGTTTCTCTAACCACAAGGACACCAGTGTCAAAATCAAGACCCATGGTAGCATTAATTCTAAAATTCCAGGGCCTCGTATGTACCTGTGTAATGGCGGTGTGTCAGGTGCTATGGTCTGTTGGTACTATTTCATTTTCTTCCCCCAGACACTTAATGGACAGGGACCATTGATAAAAAGAAACCCAACAGAGAGTTCAAGGTCATCAGCATCTGCTCATGACCTTAGGAGTATTTTGGAACTAGTAATAAAGTCCTGTTCTTGCTGGTTCCTCAGTGGGCTCCTTCTGTCCCTCCAGAAATGACAATAATGACATGTGCCTGTTTCATTCTCAGTGGATGTTCCTGAGTTACTTCCTCTCTGGCTCTTTAATCATATCTTACCCACTCGATGGCTTCCTGGCACCATCTTTGAGACCTGAGCCATGACTCCAGCATGAGATCCTTTGCTCCTTGAGAAAAGGGCCAGACAAGGGGAGAGGTGTGGATTGTTTATTTCTTCTCACTCGAGAGGAAATCTGGTAGGCAGGTAAGCCTGGCCACCATCTGGCGGTGACCCTGGCCCAGTCCTCCCGGGCTGAGACTGGGCTCAGTCCCTCAAAGGGAGAGTGGGCTTGTGCTTGAGGATTGAAGTCATTGGTCTAACCCATTCCTGTCTCCATCGCAACCTCCCTCAACTTCTGCCTCGACCTTCTCTCTCTAGGCTGCAGGCAGACCCACCTCTGACATTTCCAGGGTCTAGGTTCAAGTGGGAAGTCCAGTTTCCCTGGTGTGTCTATTGTCATTGTCGTTCACTCCGGCAGTGGCTACATTTACAACAGTAACAAGATGTTTTCTAGAAAGCAGAAAAGAAAAACGATATATGTATCCTGGTGTGTGGTATTCAAGACTTATGATCAAGGTCCCTCTAAGCCCACCCTCCCTCTGAGGGACTGAGCCCAGTCTCAGCCCAGGAGGACTGGGCCAGGGTCACCGCCAGACGGTGGCCAGGCTTACCTGCTTACCAGATTTCCGCTCGAGTGAGAGGAAGTGAAGAATCCATACCTTTCTTTCCCCTTGTCTGGCCCTCCTCCCTAGGAGCAAAGCACGTATCTCCAAACTGACAAGGGACTAATTGTCTGCTGGTGTGACAGGAAAGATCAGGAACAAAGAAGGGGAACTTTCCCATTGCAACCAGGCATTCCAGTACATTCTCTCCACCCGTCCTCTGTCATTTAAACATTCTCTCCCTCCTTCCCTTCTTCCCTCCCTCTCTCCCTTCTTCTCTCCCCTCTTTTCTTTCCCCTGTTCTCTTGCTGCCTCCCTCTCCCTCTTGCTCCCTCCTTCCCTTGCCTTTCTTCCTCCTTCTCTCCTTCTCTCTCCCCTCCTCCATCTCTCCCTTTATCATCAGGAAGGAAGAAAGGAGGAAACCGTAAATTAAAGGCAGAGAGGGCCTTTCCCCTGACAGTCGGTAGTTTGAAAGCCGAGAAAGGAGATTAAAGGCTGGAGGACATATGGAGGCCCCTTTGAAGGAAGCTGCCCTCCTCTGCTAGGAGGCAGTTGACTGTCCTAATGTCTAGTGAATTCAGATGTGTTCTCCGGTTCAGCCGGGAGTAGATTCTAGAACGGTGTTGGTGTAAGCAGTGACCTCAAACAATTTAAAATGTAACGAGGCCAGGACTAAGGCGGACTTGGGTTTTACGTCTCTAAAACTTGTAGAACACGTCGTTCCCTTAACCACGTGGAAGTAAATATTAGTAATTAGTTAATATTAACGGTTTGATAGTCTGATGACGGGATTACTTTTTCAATGGAAAATAAAGGCCCTTGACGAGAAACGTGTATTGTGTTCCCCATGACTGACCGTGGCTGAGGAAAGCTGCTTGTCACCCACTGGGCTAGGCTGTGTCCTTCACCTGGTGGCCGTGGCCGCCCATTCTCATGGCCAAGGGGCTTAGGGAGATCAGAGCTCAGAAGGAAGACCTGCAATGGGAACAGAGATGTCCCCACGTACAAGCCAAGGTCATGGGACACTGCCCTGGGGAACAGAGATCAGAGCTTGTGTGGACTCGAGAGGCCAAGGAGCTGAAGGGACTTCAGCATCAGCCTAGTGAACTTTCTGGAAGTCCTCCTGGGCTTTGTCTGTTCCCTGCTCCAGGATTCCTCCAGGAAGCTCTTTTCCCCCAGAGCTCTGACCTCAGGATGTGGGAGTCTTAACTCTCAGCAGAACTGAGGCTAACAATGCCTGTCCATCAGATCCCCTCGGCCTTCTTCCCGACCTGCCTTGCTGTTTCTCTCACTATTACAGGCTCTGAGGTTGGGGATCATCATCTCCCCTTTCCTCCTAGCCAGCCCCTTGGGAGACTGAATTCAGCAGATTGAAAGTGTGGGTTAAAGGAGGGTTAATTACTGATTTGAAGTTCCGCAGGGTAATCCAGAGGATTTTTTTTTTTGAAAAGATTATGATTATGGGCCTTCTGGTTAGAATAGTTTTGGCATCAGGCAGGGGGTAGCTGCCCAAATTTGGAGTGGGGGGAATAAAATGACAAGAATCTCAAATTGGTTAAGTATATATACAAAGGCTGACTTCTTTCCTCTGTAATCTGGGTTGCTTTCAGTATATCCTTGGTGTTCAGTGAACCGAAACACAAACTTTAAGTTTCTCCCTGTACACTCTCAAGAAGCCTAGAATATTTTTAACCAAAATGGCCTGTCCCAGGAGCACCTGTCAGCAATTTGATTTTTTTTTTTCAACATTTTTATTAGTATTGAAACAGAAACACCCAGCCTCACTCTATGTCCATTGAATAAGCAAGCTACTGGTTTGGGTGGGGTCTGCTCTGTAGGGTCCTGTTGTGGAAATATACTGGATAAGTCCAGTAAATTCTGAAATTCTGCCGACCTCAGAAAGGAGGCTGATGTTCTGGACTGGAGGAAAATAAGCAAGGTAAATAAGGTCAATATTGGGTTGGCATAGATGAAATTTCTTTTTTTTTAATTTTTTTTTCATAGATGAAATTTCTAAATGGGGCTGTCTTTTTTTTTCTTTTTATTTATTGTCCATAATGAGTTACAACATTTAGTGGGCAAACAATGAGTTATTATCCCCAATTCCCCGCTGCCCTCCCCTCCCCACTCCACTGGATAACCTCCTCCATGGGTCGTCTGGATCAGTCCTTGTGACAGGGGACCATGGAGAGCCTAGTATTCAGCCAGGTTCTCCTGGCCATGCCTCTGGACCGTCTCCCCCACCACGGCTCTCACCATCTTTCCGCCCCCTCTTCCGCTCAGTTCCCTGAGTCGTGGTGGATGAGTATTAAGGCTGCTTTAAGGTTGTGAGCTTAGGGGTCTTTGTGTCGAAATCTTTGGTTTCTGTCTCACTGGCTTATCCTGTGTTGATTGAATGGCTGTGGCTGTGGGCCCCTTGTTCATCCCGTCATTCTCTGCGGGGTTCCATTTGGATCCTCCACGATATGACTGTGGTGGCTCCCCTCTTGCCAGAATCTCAGCTATCGGCCTACGGTCGGTTGGTAGGGTTAGATGGGTAAATGGGGCTGTCTTATATGGTTCAGTTTGGCAGCGTTACATAAAAATAAAGTTGGAAAAAGAGAGCATGAAACGGTGAAGCGAAGCGAGAGATAAGGAAACGTCTCACGAATAAGGGGAGATTTGAGCAAAGATGGAAGGAAGAAGCCAGAGAGCATCCTGGGAACAGGGAGCATTCTAGGCAGAAGGAACAAAAAAATGTACAGGTCCTGAGATAGGACCAGCCTCTTGCCCCTTCTAAGCTTGCTCTAGCCTGACTGCTTTTAAACTTAGTTTCTGTCCTATGTGCCAGAACCCTTCATGGTCTCTCTCTTACGTGGCCTTATCCTGCGTCCCCCAAGTTCGGATGTCCCTCATAGCTTCTCTGTTCGTCATCACTTTCATCGCTTGGATTGATCTCATCTGAGATTACATTTTTTTTCTACTTAGTGGTTTTTCTCTCCCGTAAGACTTTGAACTTCAGGAATGCAGGGCCTAGTCTGTGTCCATCACTATATACCCCGAGCTAGCCACAGTAGCTGTCAGAGAGTTGGGGATCGCTAAGTAATCGTTGGGTGGATGGATGAATGAATGAGGGAGTGATGTGAAGTGAAGGGCTGACGTAAGGACACCCAGTGGTGCCTGTTCTACTTAGCCTTCTTCCCAACCAGCCATGTATGGAGGTCATACTGTAATGACTATTGAGTAAGCCTGAGCATGGTGACCGTCACCATTTGAAGTCAGCACAAGGGCACGTCATTCCTGATGTCTCTGCCAGGATCACTGGTCATGTCTATCAGCCATCCCTTGTTCATTCTCAAAATGCTTATGGGGGTTTGATCCAGTGTCCCCATAGACCCATGTGTTCTGAATGCTGATCCCCAGCTGATGGCAGTTTGGAAATTGGAACCCGGTTGGAGGTGTGTCATTGGGGGCGGGCTTATGGGGTTCCAGCCAGCTTCCCCTTGCCAGGGTTGGGCACACTCTCCTGCTGCTGGTGTCCACCTGATGTTGGCCGGGAGGTGATGTCCAGCCTCTGCTCATGCCGTCATTTCCCCTGCCCTCATGGAGCTTCCCCAAAAAGAAACCCAAGGGTCTGCATCGTTGTTTTGCATCTGTACACATGAAGTGTCTTGTTTCATAATGGAAGTAACTGGCAAAATCTGTCACGTGTATTTATGAATAACGACAACAAGAAATGTGCCTGAAGGGTTCATGGAAATTATCCCTAGGTGGCAAAATCAATTAATTTATAATGATCATGAATTCTTTTTGCAATAATTAGACAGTGTGGTGGTTGGATCCAGGCGTCCCCCATAAACTCCTGTGTTCTTAGTGCGGATCCCCAGCTGATGGCAGTTTGGGAATCGGACCCTTGTTGGAGGTGTGTCGTTGGGGGTGAGCTTATGGGGTTCCAGCCAGCTTCCCCTGGCCAGTGTTGGGCACACTCTCCTGCTGCTGGTGTCCACCTGATGCTGGCCAGGAGGTGATGTCCAGCCTCTGCTCATGCCGTCGTTTTCCCTGCCATCATGGAGCTTCCCCTGGAGTTTGTAAACCAGAATGAACCCTTTCCTCCACCAGCTGCTTCTGACCAGGTGCTTTGTGCAGCAATGTGAAGGTAACTTCAACAACTCTCTTCACGCTCGTCTTCCTAGAGTGTATTGCTCAGAGATCAGGAGCCAAGAGTCCCTCTGCCATCACTGGTTTCTGGATCTCTTGATGGAACAGGACACATCTGGTTAGACAAGCTCTTCTGAGATCTACACAGGGGCTGTGCAGGGACTGGATGTCCCAGTCAGCTGTTTTTCTGGCAGCCTGAGCAGTAGATATACAGGGTCCCCTGGGTGTTCTAAGGCTTGGAGCCCAGCCATACCCTGTAAGGTTTCTGGGCCCTTCAACGGAGTCATAACTAGTGTGGTCATGTGCCAACTGTTAACATTCTCTCTGACCTTTCTAACTCCTCCATTCGAAGGGGTTTTATTTGTTACATATTCCCCGAGATTGATAAGAGTAAGACACACAGTGGAGTCGGGTTACATGGTCATTTTATCGAGAAAAAAAAATGCACTTAAACCAAACTTACCTAAGCAGGCAGGGGATGGAGGTGTTACAGACGAGGGTAAGATTTCTCGGGGTATTCAGTCTAATCCGCAGCGCATGCCTTCAGACAACCTTGGCAGTGCTTTTTTGCCCGCAGTGTCTGCGTGATGTAATACCTCCAGTGACAGCTGTACCCACAACCTGAAGAGCCTCCAGAACAATCTACTCACCGACACCAGACGGCCTCTGCCTATTCACGTCGTCTGAAAATGCTCCCTTTGAATCACGAGGGCAGGAAGCCATCACAATAGTTGCGTGTGCTATGTCATCGGGTAGAACACAATAGCTCTCTTGGACCTTGGGCAAAGATTGATTGCTGTACTTATCTCTAGATTAAATATGGATTTCAGATCAGCTCTTGCTGAACTGTTACTCCAGTTTGAACAAGTACCAATGGCTGGAGATGGATGGGCAACTTAACCTGCCAAGAAAAGCAGATTTCAGATCAGTCTTGGGTCTTGGGAGGAGGCGGGGAAAGTCTGCTGTTTTCAAGTAAGTAATGTGGGTAATTAAATTGCAAGGGTTTTTTGCATAATTTTTATGAGGACACTTTATAGGAACATGTGTGCCCTGGTCTGAATTCTCTTGTATACTCTATCTTAGGAATTCCAGCTTTGTTCAGAGAGAGAGAGAGAGAGAGAGAGAGAGAGAGAGAGAGAGAGAGAGAGAGAGAGAGAGAGAGAGAGAGAGAGAACACGAACACACTTCAGGGTGACCAGCGATGACTTACTGTTCTATCCATTAGAAAAATCCAGAAGCTCACACTCTCATTGACAAGTGCCAAGACTATCTTGAGCTGGATGAAAACCGATTTCCTAGAAATCATTTTAATCAGTCATTCTTGAAATTGACAACGTTTGGCCCCGAGTTGAAGGCCTGTAAGACTTGGCAGCTCATTCTCACGCTGCCTGTGCCAGAAAGAAAAAAAAAGAAGAAAAGCCTCACCGAAATTGGGCCTCGCTGGCTGCGGTCCTGTTGCTTGTAGCTGGAGTGAGCTTCCCAGAGTGCAGATGTCTGCCCCTCACTGAAGAGGCAGGGACAGGAAGAGAGACAGCCCCTCTCTTCTCTGGTGTTCACCTCCTCGATTTTATCCAGTGTCAGTTTTATGGAGTGAGGAAGGGTTCCTTGGGGGGTATGTGGATTGCATTCCAATATTGCTTGTGCAGTTGGATAAAATCAATCAGAAAATCGTATTTGTTTGGAACCTCTTAATTTGGACTTTAACAGCCTGCGACATAAACAGAAGTGTGTTTCCACTCTGTCCAACAAGAAGAAAATGACGGCTTGGTTAGAGTTATAAGGCATCTCCTTCATTAACCGTCTTAGCCTCTTTCTGCTGCCGGCCAGGAACTGGGGACTGAGGAGAGCACCGGGCCCATGGAGGACCAGGGACTCAGAGGATGTGTCCCAGGAGGTGTGACCCGTCCGTGCTCCAGGCTGTGCTCACCTAGAACTAGACAAGGTTGAGGCTTGTGAACTGGGCCAGTAATCAACAATGTGCTTCTCATCTGTTATGTCTGTTGCAGAAACATAGTCAGAGCTCAAATTATCTGTCCTTCGAGAGGTAAACAGTTTTTCTAAATTTGGAGAACGTCCGTAGGGCTCTTGATGACAGAATGGCACACTCACCCCCTGCGTTAAATGCGCAGGTAAGAATTGTGTGGCTGAACTCAGTGGGGTTAGAGAAACGGGAAGGGTTTCCGTGAATAATACTACCTGAGAAATTGACGTGTAATGTGCATTAGTGATTGTACTAAAATAATCTTCATAAAACGATGTCATGGGAATCCGACATTTTTTTTAAAGGAAAGCTTAAAGTCTTTCTAAAATCTTTTACTTTATTTTTTGGAGGCTATTAGGGGAAAAGCTTTTAAGGAGGAGACTATGTTGATGTCCACTTTTAAAATATTTTGGGGATTGGGATTGTAGAGATGGCTCAGCCATTAAAGCAGCTTTCTGGCAAAGCCTGAGGGCCTGGGTTTGATTCCCCATTACCCACATAAAGCCAGATACACTAAGTGGTGCATGCATCTAGAGTTTGTTTGCAGTGGCTGGAGGCCCTGGTGTGTTCTCTCTCTCTCTCTCTCTCTCTCTCTCTCTCTCTCTCTCTTTCTCTCTCTCTCTCCATCTCATAAGTAAATAAATATTTTGGGACTAAAAAGTATGAAAATGAAGCATATTTGTGATGTTTGGTGGTGAGCTTATACGTGTTGGTGATACTGTTCTCTTCTGGTGTTTTGTATGTTTGAAAATGTCCGTAGTCAGAAAGTCTGTGTCTAGTCACTGAACACCTCCTCTCTGGCAGAGTTTGTTATCCTTGGTATCCGTCATTTCTAAGTTTCACAAAACTCTGCAACGATAAACTCTTTCCCCCACTTCCCACCCCATTAAAGATGGTGGAACCCAGCAGGGTTGCCCAGTTAGTGGGAGACAGCATCCTCTGAAGTTGGGTTGATAGAATGCCAGGTATGCTTAACCATACCAGCTCTTCAAGTCCCAAGCAGGGGTTCCCTCCAGGGCCCTTAGGCCCTATGATGAGGAATTGGATGGACCAGCAGCATTGCAGAGACGTTGGGACCCTGTCCCTTGAGCCGAGCCATACTCCACCTCTCTTGAAATGACAGTTTCCATTTATTTTCTCGTCAATGTCCTGGGGACACGTTGACTTCTTCCACTGGTCCTACTTTCTAGCTACTTAAGCTGACGTCATTCCTTCCATATGCCCGGTTCTCTCCATGCCTGGGTATTCGACAATACTCTCCTGTCTGCCTTCATCCTGTTCTTCTGGGAAAGTCTTAGGGATCTTTAAGTCCTAGGTCACCGTTTCTTAAAAATCCCTCCATGGGACTGGAGAGATGGTTCAGTGGTTAAGGCACTTGCTTGCAAAGCCTAAAGACTCAGGTTCGGTTCCCCAGTACCCATGTAAAGCCTGATGCACAGAGTGGTGCACACATCTGGAGTTCATTTGCAGTGGCTGGAGGCCCTGGCACACCCATTCAATCTCTCTTTCTCCTTGCAAACAAATAAATAAAATAAAAAGAAATTAAAAAAAAGAAATCCTTCTGTGATCGTTTATTTAATTACGCATTTATTTTTTAATGTGTTATTAATTTACTTGTAAGCAGAGAGAGATAGAAAGGAGAGAGAGAGAGAGAGAGAGAAAGAGAGAGAGAGAGAATGGATGTGCCAGGGCTTCCAGCAGCTGCAAACAAACTCCAGGTGCATGTGCCACTTTGTGCATCTGGCTTTGAGTGGTTACTAGGGAATTGAACCCCGGTTGCTAGGCTTTACAAGTAAGTGTCCTAAGTGCTGAGCCGTCTCTCCAGTCCACACGTTTATTTTAATCTCACCAGCAAGGCTGGTAAGGAACCTCTTGGAAGGTTCTTCCATACATGATCCAGAGAGAGCTGTTCATTTGAGCAAAGATGGGACCTGGGTCTCCTGTCTTCAACTACGTCACATGATTCATATTCCTTAGGAACGGAATGGCGTTGGTGGACATTCTCTTCTGAGACTCCACATTCCTGCTTCATGTGCCGTGCGGTTGAATTCCAAAGTTCACACCACCTCACCTGTCATCAAGACTGACCCTCGGGCTGGAGAAATGGCTCAGCGGTTAAGGCACTTGCCTCTAGTGCCTAAGGCCCCGGGTTCAATTCCCCAGGACCCACATAAGCCAGACTCACAGGTGTGGCCCTGGTGCTGGTGCTCTCGCTCTCTCTCTCTCTCTCTCTCTCTCTGCTTGAAATTGAATAAATAAAATATATTTTTAAAAAAGACTGACCCTCAACCCTCTCCGGTCCAAGTTGACCAAAGTTGAAATCTCTTAGTTTCTTCTAGAAACTTCCCTGTGGCTTTAGTTGATCAAAGTTTGCAATGTCAATTACCACTGATTATCACTATATGTAGATGGGGCTGGGGAGATGGCTTAGTGGTTAAAGCCCTTGCCTGCAAAGCCTAACAACCCAAGTTCAATTCCCCAATACTACATAAAGCCAGATGCACAAAGTGGTGCATGTATCTGGAGTTCGTTTGCAGCGGCTGGAGGCCCTGGTGGACCGATTCTCTGTCTCTCTCTCTCTCTTTCCATGCAAATAAATTTTAAATATATCTGGGAGGCAGAGGTAGGAGGACCACTGTGAGTTCGAGGCCAGCCTGAGATGACATAGTGAATTCCAGGTCAGCCTGGGCTAGAGAGAGACCCTACCTCAAAGCCAAAAAAATAAATAAATATAGACGGATTCTCATAATCTTGTGAGAGAGGGACCCCTGAAGGCAAGGACGGGGTCTCTTCATTTGCTTGTTGTAATTGCTACAACACTGGAACTTAGTTGTGTGTGAAATGTGGGGTTTCAGTGGTCACAGCATTAGGTGCCTTACAACGTAAGAAACATTTTCCTAGGCAAAGTGGAAGCTTAGAGGGCCCGGGAATTGTGTCTAGACAGTGGTAAAGGCTTATTCTGCTCATGTAAACGATCGTTTGAAATAACTCATCCTTTTGTTAAATCTCAGCTTTGAACTTTGCCACGGGTGATGTTGCAGCCAGCTTTCTAGTTGCTGCGCAGAAAAAAACAAACAAAAGCGGCTTGTGGAGGAATGGGTTTATTTGGCTTACGGACTCGAGGGGAGACTCCATTCTGGCAGGGAAAACGATGGCATGAGCAGAGGGCTGGACATCACCCCTGCCATAGCACTGCAAACAGCAGCAGGAAGGTGTGCCAAACACTGGCAAGGGGAAGCTGGCTTATAACCCCCATAAGCCCGCCCCCAACAACACAGCTTCATCGAGGTTGTAAAACCCAAACTGCCATCAGCTGAGGATCGATCTATCAGAACACATTCAATTGTTTGTGGGGGACACCTGGATCAAACCATGACAGGTGGGCGAGCTATTGGCCCGCGAGTCCCCTCAACTCTTACCATCATCTTCTCTCTTTTGGCAAATGATGGTTTATCAGAACACAGCCCTCCCCCACCCTACCCCCCTTTGTTCATGTGTTACCATGGCTGCTTTTACACAGCATCAGAGACCCGTGGCCCATAAATGGGGTTACCCCATAAAATATAAGAAGCCCAAGCTGAAAGCAAAGGGCAGATGGGCCAGATTCCATGTTTCATATAGTCAAATCCCATGCTGAACTGACCATATTTCTGCTTAAAAAAGGGTTTAATGTTTACTATCTCAAATTTAACTAGACTCTTGAATTGGTAATTCTCCCTTTAAAACCCAGGAAGCTGGGTGTGGTGGTGCAGAGGCAGAGGTAGGAAGATCGCCGTGAGTTCGAGGCCACCCTGAGACTCCATAGTGAATTCCAGGTCAGACTGGACTAGAGTGAGACCCTACCTCGGAAAAGAACAAAAAACCAACCAAACAAAAAACCCTAACCCAGGGGCTGGGGAGATTCCTCAGCAGTTAAGGCACTTGCCTGCAAAGCCTAATGACCTAGGTTCGATTACCCAGTAGCCACGTAAAGCCAGATGCACAAAATGCAGAAAATGGTCCATGCATCTGGAGATAGTTTTCAGTGGCCGGAGGCCCTGGCACACCTATTCTCATTTTCTCTCCTTGAAAATAAATAAATAGGGCTGGAGAGACAGCTCAGCATTTAAGGCACTTGCCTCCAGTGCCTAAGGCCCTAGGCTCAATTCCCCAGGACCCAGATAAGCCAGACCCACAAGGTGGTGGCCCTGGTGCTCGCTCTCTCTCTCTCTCTCTCTCTCTCTCTCTCTCTCTCTCTCCTCTCCTCTCTCTCTGTCTCTTTCTCTCTCTCTCCTCTCTATTTCTCTGCTTGAAAATAAATAAAAATATTTCTAAAAAGAAAATAAATAAATCAAACATTTTTATTTTAAGGCCTAGCCCAGCCCTTTATAGAGAATGTTAGCTCAGCTAGCATAGAGACATAACATATCCTGTCACCTCACCTGCGGTAGCACTGATAATAGCCGTCACTATTGATTATACCTACATGGCAGTGCACCATCCCATTTGATCACAAAGCATCTCCTTTAATGTTGGCCTGACCTCTGCACCACCCAGCGAGCTGGAGGCGATGCTTCTCATCCCCGTCTGCCCTGGGCCGTACCATTTCTGTATAGACCGGCAGAAACACCCAGAGGGAAACTGAATTCAATTATAGATGAGAAGTTATTAAGGATGTTCTCAGGGCAATCTCCAACCGTCTTCTGTTATGATTCCATCATCTGATGACACCTGTCATAATCGACACACCTTTCTCCCCAAAGTCCATGTGAAAACAGTCTCCTGGTGTGTATCCCATCGTGGAGCAGGTGCGGTGTATAAATAAAGCTTGCTTACTCCGTTCAAGTTTCTGAACTAAAGTATCTTTCCATAGCAGACATCAATCAATGAATGTAACCGTTTATTGAAATCAGAATCGGGGGGCTCTCAAGCGCTGCGGATCAAACCTTCACAGCCTCTGTGAGATGCGTACTTAATCACGGCCACTTAAGGAAGGAGGCTGGGGGCTAAACTGGCTTCACAGAGTGACTCTGAGGAGGCCAGTCAGCTCCTGGGCCCTGGGCCATGGGAGGCCCCTGGGATGACGTGGCTGAGTCTTGCTGATATCTGCCTTGTGAAGAAGCTATTTGAGGAGGTTAGGATCGAACCTGTGTCCTGGTTTCCTGTGATACCTCGACACGGGACTACTGTTTAGGAGGGAGTTTGTGGAGGGCAGGGGTGTTGATACTCGGAAGGGAAGAGGTGAAGCCAAATGGAAAAGTCTATATTATGAAACTTCAGTCTTGGGACGGACCAACTTTTCAAGACCCTTCAATCCCCATCCTACAACTTCAAAAGCACAAAGACAGGTTTATGAAAGTAAAGCATGTCTTAATTACTATTTTTTTCCTCTGAAAAAGTAAAAATAGAGATAACTTCTGTCTAAGTGCCCTGCTCCTCGGCATCGGCCATCAAACTTAAAAGTGTCAGTCACCCTGATAATTAGAAACGTCAAGTTCAGGAATGTACAGCTGTAAGACTGACTTTCTGAATTTATTTTAAAAGTCTAGCTTTTCTCAGCCTTAATATTCATCCACCACGACTCAGGGAACTATGCAGAAGAGGGGGCGGAAAGATTGTGAGAGCCGTGGTGGGGGAGACTGTCCAGAGGCATGGACCCCCTCAGTAACAACACACTTGGGCCAGGAGGACCAGGCTGAGAACTAGGCTATCCAGGGTCCCCTGCCCCAAGGACTGATCCAGATGGCCCACGGAGGAGGATATCCAGCTGACTGGGGATGGGGAGGGGGGCATTGGCGAATTGGGGAGAACAACTCATTGTTGGCCCACTAAACAATGTAACTCATTATGGACAATAAATTTCAAAAAAAAAGTCTAGCTTTTCTAAAGGTACAACCCGTTGTGTTCCACAATCCCTTGTTTCTATCCTCACTATGGGAAGAAAAAAAAAAAAAAACCAAAGCATCTTTGTATACTTCAGTGAATTTGAATGTTAGCTTCTTTTTTCTTGTTTAGTCTTTTGTCCTTGAGTGTGGGGAATAGAAGCTACCATGTTTATCATACTTATTTTGACCTTAACCTTTATTTTAATGAAAGAGACTTAAAATATCCCAGCTGGTCTGTAGATCATGGCCCTTCTTCCTGCCTGCGTGGACGTGTGTGTGGACCAGGGAGAACGATCAGTGTGGTGTGGTGAGCTGTGTTTGTGTTTGTGTGACGAATTTCCAGGGCTGCTCCTTAGAGGCGTGGTGAGATTGTCTTTCTTCAGGGACAAGTGACCACAAGTCCACAGCCAGGACTTCCTAGGAGAGCCACAGGGTTCACCACACTTCCACTGAGCCTGTGGGACAGGAGGAGAGACCGCAGATGGGAAACCTGTGCGAAGGGGACATCTGTTTCTTCAAAGTGTGGCTTCACTGTTGGAGAAGAAGATTTTGTTCCAAATGAGATTTTTTTTTTTGTCCCCAAAGGAGATCCTACTGCATAGGATTAAAAGACTAGTTGGAGTCTACGATCTAAAAAGGGAAAAATAAAACATGTTATCTGGCAGAATTCGGTAGCCAGCTCTCTCCTGGATAAGCCCAGTGTTTCGGGTCTCTAAGTTCTTTGATTCTGTTCGGAAGCCTGTCTTCTTGATGGACACCTTAGTGGGCAGTACATTCGCCCACTACCCTTACAGAATGTTGTACGGCTGGGTTTTTTTTTTTCCAAGGGAGCTTGTTAGGTCCATCTCTATCATTCTTTAGACTAAATGGTCCTTTAATTTTGGCTGTCAGATCCCACGTACCTTGTTCGCATGCTTGGGAATGTGTCTTAAGATATAAATAAGCTTTGCTAGGGTGCAAATGGGAAGGATTCACTATGCTTACACACGAGCATGATCTGATGTGCATTTTAAAATATTATTTGTTTGCGAGCAGAGAGGCACAGGGAAATCTGCACATCAGGACCTCCGGCCACTGCAAAATGAACTCCAGATGCATGTGCCACTTTGTGCATCTGGCCTTGCATGGACACTGGGGAATTGAACCCTGGCCATTAGGCTTTGCAAGCAAGCACCTTTTTTAAAATTTTTATTTATTCATTTTCAAGCAGAGAGAGAGAGAAAGAGAGAAAGAAAGAGAGAATGCACCAGGGCCACTGTGGCACACGTGGGTACCTGGGAACCGAACCCAGGGCCCCAGGCACTGGAGGCAAGTGCCCCAACCGCTGAGCCATCTCTCCAGCCCCTAGCAAGCACCTTTAACCACTGAGCCATCCCTCCAGCCCCTGAGTTGATGTTCCTTTTTGAATACGACTTCTCATATTCATTTCAAGAGGAATTACTTTTAGTTCAGTGGGAAGCACTTTGGGCAAAACTCTATCGAACTTAGTATGTCAGCCAATTCACAAAAAATATAAGTTTTAAAGCAAAAATGTGAAAAGGCAGGGTGGATTTCAATGAGTGTGCATTTTTCTTCTTCTTCTTTGTGGCTAATACTTTTAAAATCAGAGGCAGAAGAATATACATTCTCTTTTTCCCTCTTTGAGGGAGGGGACCCAAAGGTGTTTGCTTTGCTTTGGTAGGGGGCGGACATCCCTTCTAACTGGACCTTCTGAACTTACAATCAGAAGTTGCTGGTACCTCTTTATTTCTAAGCCGGAGTTGATGTTTTGTGTCACGGCCAGGGTTTGGGAAGTGTAAGACAGACGTCAGGATGGACAGGAGACCCATTAGCCTGGAACCGCCCCTGACCTGTCATATGCTGCTGCCCTGAGACTTTTTAAATTTTGAAATTTTAGAAAGATAAACTAGCCTGAAAAACAGCACTCCACAGCCTCAGAAATACTTAGCAATTTATCCAATTTCCCACGTCCCGTGTCTTGTCTGGTACGTACGAAACACTTGCTCACTCTCGTTCAAGTTTCTGAACTAAAGTATCTCTCTATAGCAGACATCAAGTCAATGGACGTAACTGTTGATTAAGATCAGAATTGGGGGGGCTCTCAAGTGCTACAGATCAAACCTTCACAGCCCCCAATTTTAAAGGCCTTTAAAATCGAGACAAAGCTTGAATATGTCGATGCCTACGTCACACACTAAATGTCCTAATATTATGGTCACCTGAGATCACATTGGCTCAAATAAGCCCCTCTCTACCCCGCTCCTCATAATTACGACCCCCCCCCACTTCCCAGGTGCCCAACACCAGGTAGGTGCAAAAATACTTGATGTTGCAAAGGATCTTTGAAAAGTCCCCGGATGATAAAATCACATCAAGGTGGCTTTTAAGATTGGTGATTTCGTTTCAATTTGTAAATGTTATAACTGGGTTTTTAATTTTTTTTTTTTTCCTCGAGCAGGCTGCAAACTTTTAAAGACATTAAGCCTGCCAAATTCTAGCCACTTACTGCCGTCTGACGTACGGTTCAGCTCAGAACCACAGAGGGACGGCCAATCCTGTTCCTTCTCATTACCTGTTCTGTGTCTGGCCCGGAGTTTAGATTTTTGAAAATGGAAAAAAGCTGTTTGTGAAATCACAAGACTCTTGAGCTCTTAGTTTCTTCTTAGTATCAACGTTTATTTATTTAGGTTTGGGCCGGGTTTCAAAAGACCCAAATTGAAAACAGAGGAGGTGACTCTGAACACCATTTATCTGTATATAAGCGAACATTCAATGTACGTTTAATTTAAAAAATTGCCGTTTCCTACAAGAGGGAGCTATTTTTCACATTGTTACAACATTTTCTGAGGTCACTAGGTGGTCATGTCACCAGCGGGGAGTTTTTGTTTGGCAGGTCTCTTGGCAGTTCCTCACAAAATACCTCCATAATTCAGTGTTCAAAGGGCACTGCTTTGTGAACAACAAATACTTACAACCCGAGAACTGAAGTATAAAATGAAATGACAGGGGGGAGAAATGTTTAAAAGTGTGAAACAGCGTCTTTAGCGGACAAATTGGGGTGTTCGGGGACTTGGAGATTACATGTCTATTTCATAGTGGAGTTTCGCACTTACAGAAGCAAGCTGCCTGTCACCTTGATCCCCGAACCTGGTTCCCAGGATTTGGGGTTACCCACGATAATCTAATCGTGATTAACCTTGTCCTTTGCATCGGCCATCCTGGTGGTTCCCTAACCCGAGCTTTCTCTTCCATCAACCCTCCCTGGGAACGCTGGTAATTTAAGCAAGATTAAGTGAGACGCTAAAAGCACCAATTACCGGGGCTTCTTCTAGGCTTCCCGATTCACAGACAGAACGGTATTTCAGATTTGGGATAAGCTGTCTTTATGGGGAAATAAATAAATGAGGTGCAGATGGGTCTTTGAGGAAAATGGCTAAGACGAAGAGAGTGATGAATAGCCAATGGCTAGAATGAGGGGCATTGGCTTGTATTATTTGTAAGTAGATTTTTAAAGGCGTCTCTGCCTATCAGTACTTTCGACTGGGGAAGGACACAGTGATCACTTTATAACACAGCGTAGTTATTTTGCTATAGTAGATGTTGTAAGTTACAGCTGCTTTCTTATCTTATTCTCTTTTATTTTATTTAGTTTAGAGGCTCACTTCATTCATTTTGACCACAGAGTGGTCACGGCTTGTTTAGGATAAAACGGTCTAAGAATTTCAGATCTCTTTAACGGGTGGGAGAAAGACATGCCACACCTGCATCCACTTGTCCTTTCTAGAAGAATCCACCGATAAATTGATGGGGCTTTCCTTTGTTTCATTGTAGCCAGTCTGTTGATACTGTTCCTATTATAATGTTGGAAGATTTAAAATTCCTTATGGGAAAAAAATGACCACATCTATTTTTTTTCCCCTCTTTCAAGCAAATTAAATTCATTCTCTTAATGACATCTTGTTTATTCTTTAATCCTTTGCAGAAAGATTTTTGGCTGTGAAAATCCCTTGAAATACCGGGTTTAGAGATTTGAAAGAATCCTGCTCAACAATTAATAGAAGGAAGGGTTAGGATGGAAGAACCGGACTGGGTATTTTTTAAAAAATATTTTATTTATTCATTTTCAAGCAGAGAGATGAGAGAGAGAGAGAGAGAGAGAGAGAGAGAGAGAGAGAGAGAGAGCACATAAGTGAGCACCAGGGCCACCACCTTGTGGGTCTGGCATATGTGGGTCCTGGGGAATTGAACCTGGGGCCTTAGGCACTGGAGGCAAGTGCCTTAACCGCTGAGCCAACTCTCCAGCCCTCTTGTATCCATTTTGCCAGGGTTTTTTTCTTTCTTTTCTCCAGGATATATTTGCTTAATGAGAGGTGGGATTGTGGTACCATAGTAAACACTAAAAATATATTAAATGTGTAGATGGAAACACTGCAAAGTAAGACATTCTCCCTCTTGAGATAATTTTTTTCCTCCTGGTTTTCAGCATTGGTGGTTTTAATACACTTACCTTTTAGCTGATGACAGTAAGTTAATGAGCTACATAGATAGTTATAATGTGAACTAAAGTTTGCATTTATAATGGAACAGCTGCTTGTTATCAGACAAACTGCGTTGCTAAATGGTTTACATGCTTTTATTTTTTAAAAATATTTCACTTACCTGATTGCAAGCAGAGAGACACAGAAGTGGGGGAGAGAATGGGCTCACCAGGGCCTCTAGCCACTTCGAAGGACGCTTTACACGGGCACCGAGGAATCGAACCCAGGTCCGTAGGCTTTGCAGGCGAGCACTCAGCCATCCCTCCAGGCCTGTTGTGTCTTTTGTGTCCAGGAAAAGAAATCACAACTCAGAGCCACTCGTTTTATTCTGAGGGTTTATACACCCCTAGGCTGCCTGGGTTAAAGCTCCACTTCGCTGTGGATATGTGAATCCATGCCTCCGACCTGGGGGGGGGGGCTCTCTAGCACCTGCCTCGGTAGCTCAGGGTGCAAGGTGCACGAGTGGGCACCCAGGAAATGCGTGCCAGCTGCATGGCAACAGCGAGCACCCCCACCGTGGGCTGAGCCAAGTCTCCTGTACTCGCAGCACCTTGTCAGGACTGGTCACTTAGCTTCAAAAGCCACAGCAGAGGGGAGTCTGATGGGCGGGGCCTAAGGGGAGGAGCCTAAGGGGAGGAGCCTAAGAGGAGAGCCTAATAGGAGGAGCCTAATGGGAGGAGCCTAGTGGGAGGAGCTTAATGGGAGGGGC
>PVHP010027843.1:0-23522 GCA_004024765.1 Zapus hudsonius
GCTGTCCCACAAACTGGATATACTAACAACTGAATCCTCTGTGACTGCCCACAGGCACGTACTACACAATAGCAGCCAACAAGTAAGTGAACACTGATAGACAGTAGCATTTGAACTGATTGTTGCACTCACGCATAATCCAGGAAGCATTAACTACTTTCTTCCTCTGCAATCGCACAGTATCTTTATTTATTTTCATCACAGCAGGGTCTTGCTTGCTCTGTTGCCCAGGCTGCCCTCATACGGCAGACTTAAGCAACCCTGCTGCCTTCTGAGCTGGGGGGCTGTGGGTGCATGATGCCACTGCACCTGCTTCCCACTATTTCAACAGCAAAGTCAGCATCATATTGTTTCATTTGTGAGCTCTCCATCTCCCCTAGAGGTAGGAGAAAACATTCATACAACCAGAATTCTACCCAAGGCTAAAATTGCTCTGGTTACACTCTGTTCCCTGCCATTCTTTCTTATCTTGGGTTGTTGGTTGGTTGTTTGGTTGGTTGTTTGGTTGGTTGTTTGGTTGGTTGGTTTTTCTAGGTAGGGTCTCTCTGGCCCAGGCTGACCTGGAATTCACTATGTAGTCTCAAACTGGCCTCGAATTTACTGCGATCCTCCTACCTTTGCCTCCCGAGGGCTGGGGTTAAAGGCATGCACCACCATGCAAACCTAATGACCTGAGTTTGGATCCCCAGCTTCCACCTAAAAGCCTGTAATCCCAGCTCTGGGGAGGATGAGGCAGGAGGAGCCTCAGAACTTGCTAACTAGCTAAATCAGTTAGCTCCAGGTTCCGTAAGAGACCCCATCTTGAATAATAAGGTGAAAAATGACTGAAGAAGACAGACATTGACCTCTGGCCTCCACACACACGAGCATGCAGGCATACATATAACCTTCAAACACTCAAGTCTTCCTACTTTTCATTTTAATTTTTAAAAAACATTTATTGGCAAGCAAAGAGAACAGAGAGAGGAAGGAGGGATGGAGGGAGGAAGGGGAAGAAGGGAAGGAAGGAGAGAAGGAAGGAAGAAAGGAAGGGTGCACCAGAGCCTCTTGCCACTGCAAACAAATTTTAGATGCATGCACCATTTTGTGCATCCATCAAACCCTGGCCGTCAAGCTTTGCAAGCAAGTGCCTTTAACCACTGTGCAATCTCTCCAGTCCCTATCTTCAGGTTTTATATACCTCTCAAAGATACTCTTAACTCCCAGACTCACCTAGAATCTACCAAAATCAGTCTCAAAATGTCAGTAATGAATAAATGAATTTTCATTCTCCACTGCCTCTCTGAACATTTGTTGATATGGTGTGCCTGTGTATGTGCAAGTGCACGTGTGTACTTGTGTGCGTGGAGGCCAGGAGACCACTGGAGGTGTTGTCCACCATCTCTTTTTGAGATAGGGTCCTGGAGCTCATCACTTAGGGTGAGCTGGCTGGCCAGTGAGCCCAGGACCCACGGAATCCGGAGCAGCTGGCTCATTCTTTTGGGCCTCCTCCTAGGCAAGCCCATCCATCCAGTAGTTAACAGCACGTCTATGCTTCTTCAACTACAGAACTCAGCCTTCAGCTTCTCTCACTACAGGAGTATTCAGCCAACACTTGCTTAAGTGGAAATGGAACAAACTATGACACGCTTCCAGTTCCCCCATTGGCTGCTCTAAACCTCAGTTTCACCATATTTGGAAAGAAAATTATAATAATATTCATATCTCATGGCCTCCCTTAGAACCCGAGTATGCACAAAGTACTTAGAGCACCATGTGGATCAGAGAGAAAGCTCTGGTGGCTGTGGTAACCACAGTAAGACTTTCCAATTTGTTTGCTTTTAACTCTGGAGGGCACCTCAGTCATATTACAATCAGAGCTGTTCCTGTTACTTTTCTGCACAAAATGCTCTAATGACCCCAAATGTGTCTAAAAGATTAACACACTCAACTGGCTGAGTTCTGCCTTCCAACGACAGTATCTCTGACTGTGTCTTGATTTTTTTTTTTTTTTTTTTGGTTTTTCGAGGTAGGGTCTTACTCTAGACCAAGCTGACCTGGAATTCACTCTGTAGTCTCAGGCTGGCCTCAAATTCACGGCAATCCTCCTACCTCTGCCTCCCGAGTGCTAGGATTAAAGGCGCGCCACCACGCCCGGTCTGTGTCTTGATTTGAAAGAGGGTCATTGTAAGATGGTTGCTAAAATCTAATCTTTAGACTGAGCCTCGCCCAACTGACTGTGTACCCTCACAGAGAGAAATCTGAACACAGATTGAGACAGTAGGAAAACCATGGGAAGACGGAATGTGGGAGTTACAAGCTGGAGGGGCACGAGATCACTCGCGCTATGGCCCTCTGGAGATAACTTGATCAGATTTCAAAATCCTACACTCGAGATCTGTCAGCCCATACACACAGTCTGGCTGCTGGCCTTGCCCTACTTCCTGAGTGTGAACATTCCAGAACTCTGGCTCCTGTCATGGTGTATCCTCCACATGTGCCCAAACCCTTGTGACCCAGTTCTAGGGACTCTTGTCTAAATACCCCAAGGGAATTTCTGTACTTAAGTTGTTTACCTAATATTATCACTAGTAATTAATACCCAAGTCCTTGACTAGATTAGTGAGCTCATCTCAGCCAATCTTTACTCCTCAACAACATGCACTCACATAAAACAGTATTGCTAGATTAATTCAAAGAATGATAAACAGGGCAAATTTTGACATCTGCAGTTATTCCTAGATTCAACAAGTGTAGATCTGTGACAGCAAGTAACTTCAAGAGATCTTCCACTACCAAATGACAGAGAACAGAGCACAATAGTCAGACATGCTGATAAGCACTGTCTTGAGGTGACAGCGATTTTTTTTCTGCAGAAGGGAAGAGAAAGACAGGAATAAGTAATAATTAACCTATTATCCAGTAGGTTACTTTGCTCAGGGTTACCCTGCTCAAATCACCAAAATAAGCAAAACTTAAAAGACACGAAACCCAGACTCAGCAGGGCTCAGCCTGGCCTACCTAATTCTCCATAAGCCAGGAGTGCCAGACTAGCAAAGAAAACACAGGATACCAGATGATGACTGCATTTCAGCCAAACAATAAACAAATACAGTAACAACCACACAATACTTGGAAAAAGTTTATCTGAAATTCAAGTTTAACTGGATGTCCCATATTTTATCAGTTATTATATGTTCTAACAGTGACCTCAAAAATTTCCATTCAAGGGAGCTGGAGAGATGGCTCAGCGGTTAAGGCATTTGCCTCCAGTGCCTAAGGCCCTGGGTTCAATTCCCAAGTACCCACATATGCCAGTCTCTCTCTCTCTCTCTCTCTCTCTCTCTCTCTCTCTCTCTCTCTCTCTCTCTCTCTCTCTCCCTGCTTGAAAATAAATAAATAAAATATATTTTAAAAAATTTCCATTCAAGGGCTGAAGAGATGGCTTAGCGGTTAAGGCATTTGTCTGCAATGCAGAAGGACCTGAGTTCGATTCCCCAGTGCCCATATAAAGCCAGATGCACAAGAGAGCGTATGTGTCTGGAGTTCGTGCTGTGCCCATTCTCTCTCTCTCTCTCTCTCTCTCTCTCTCTCTCTCTAATAAATAAATAAAAAATATATTTTAAAAATTTCCATTCAAGACAGACACTTAAAGATGCTAGATAATGGCAATATTGTAGAGTTTACCTAAAAAGTGCTTTATGTGCATTGTCACTGCTCCCCAGGCATAAGACATATTGGGAAACAACTACTTTAAACTGGCTAGCAGACAGGAAGGAGGCCCAGGCAAGGGGGCCCTGAGCTTGCAGGCATGCAATGAAGCCCAGTCCCCAAAACCCAAAAGAGAAAAGAAATGGATGAAAGGAGAGCAGACAGAAGGTCAAATTTTATCTTCTTAGTATCCCTGAGTTTATGATTTTTCATAATGTTCTAATTAAAAAAAATCAGGGCTGGAGAGATGGCTCAGCGGTTAAGGCGCCTGCCTACAATGCCTAACTACCTGGGTTCAATTCCCCAGTACCCACATTAAGCCAGATGCACAAAGTGGCTCATGCATATGGAGTTGGCTAGAGGCCCTGGTGCACCCCTACCCCCCCTCTTTTCTCTCTCTCCTTGCAAAAATAAATAAAAATATTTTTTAAAAAATCAAACGACTTTTATTTTTATTTGAAAATAACAATTAGAACAATAACAACAAACAGCACCAGTAAGGAGTAATTTGAAAACTCTAAAAAGCATTAACATTTGCAAGCAAAAAACTTGAGGAACTAAAAAGAAAAAACCTATCTATCCAAGCAGATAAATTTATTGTTATATTTAAATCTTATCTTAATAACTTTATCCAGGTATAGTTAAATGAAATGTGTCCATTTTAAGTGTACTTAGGATTTCACAGATATATGTGTCCTTGTCACTACCATCAGTCTAGAACACCCCAGAAAATCCCCTTAAGCTCTTCTCAACTGGCAAGCATCAATCTAAACTTCTAGATTCTATCCCTAGAGCTCTGCCTCTACTAAATGATCTTTTTATAGGTATCTCCAGACCTATTAATGGACAGTCTACTTTGAAGTTTTGTAAGAACACTGGAATGTTATCTTAATTATGAAGGGAAGCATCATGCCTAGGGACTGAGACACAAAAGGAGAAATATCTCGGGTAGTTTTCAGTCAGGGACAGGCCCAACCCCAGCCATCTTCCCTGGCAGATCTGGAATTCGTGTGATGAAGGATGCCCCCTGCTGTCCACAGCATAGCACGCCTGGCCAAGAAGGAAGTAGGGGCCATGCCCTCTTCTGGTTTCTTCTTCCTGACTGTCTCGGGAGACTCTCCTGGGATCAGCTTCCCTTGCCCCGAGCGGCCTGGACTTCCCCCACGTGAGTTTTTGGTCCCCAGCCTCACGAGTGGGGAGGGAAACAACCCTGTCTCTTAATCCTGGTCTCCCCACTCTGCCTTATGGTCTGGCTCTGCACGTGGGCGCTCACTGTTCCCTCCTTCACTCTCTCTCGGTTTGCCCCTGGGAAAACCGTAACAAACACGAATATGCTTCCCCCAGATTCAACCCTCCACAGGCTCACAGCCGTTCCCACGGATGCCACATTCTAACTCCTCTTCAAATGTATTCTAGGTTCTCTCTACTTCCCAAGTGCTTGCGGCTAGATCGCTTTCTCCCCTCAACTTCCCTCTTTCTTAAATGTTTTCCACATAGAAGCATGTTCTGACCTTCCTTCCCAGATCCCAATTCCCCTTAAACAACCTCCACAATTTGTGATTTCTCCCCAAATAAACTTAGTAATTCATAATTTGTCCTTCTTGAATCCATCTTCAGTAAAGATTAGGAAAGAACCCAAAACTTGGGGTTCATAAATCTGGGGGGCCTCTGGACCCCAAAAATCCTAATCTGTACTGTGTTAAATTCAGGAAAGCCATCATGAGAAGTGCATGGTGCATAGGTGGAATTTCTTCAAGTACTCTAACAGGAAGAGGCTTTATGTAACAATACATGAAAATAAATGAAACTCAAGATTGGGGCTCAATCTAATTATATCTTATTATAACTTCTATTTGGATGACTTCTAAAATCATTTTGTCAGATACAAATCCTATAGAGGCAATCCAACCTCTTTAGAAGACAGCTAAACTAGAAAAGACATTCATTCTAAGTTTTTTAAAAATATTTTTATTTATTTGAAAGGGAAAGAGAAATAGCATGGGTACACCAGGGCCCATTGCCACTGCAAACTCCAGATGCAGGCGCCACCTTGCCAACCTGGCTTTATGTAGGTACTGAGGAATCAAACTCAGGTGACACAGGTAAGTGCCTTAACCACTGAGCCATCTCTCCAGCTCCCAGATGTCAAGTACTAATGTATAGGAATAAGGAGAAAAATCTATGCACAATATCAGCTTTGGGAAAATGTGTAACTGTGTTTAAATCCCACGTTTTCTAAAATTTTATATGATAATGAGCAGTTTGGGTTGTTGTGCCCAACTATGTGATATATAAATATCAGATATATAAAATGTATAAACATGCTGTCTTGTATACCAATAGTTCATTTCTGAAAAATCTACTATAGATTTGCCCATTGCTTCTCCACTTCCTGTCTCCCGTGTCTATAATGCTCTAGTGAATATCCCCGCTTCCCCTTCCTTCTAGTTACCAAGGAGCCGAATTACCAGCGCATATACACTTCTTAGCTTCCAAGTGGTTCTCACTTTACATTCCCAATTGGAACCAACATGTAGGTTCACTTTGTCATTCCTTGTGAATTTCATTTGTATTTCTTAGATGGCTCAAGGTGCCAAGCATGTTCATTTGTCATTCCTATAGTTAATCTATTCAAATCTTCCTGGGCCACCTCTATATTTGTATGTTTTATATTCTGAAGATGCCTGTGGTTTCCAAAGGGTTTAAGTGAAAGGGTCAAGGAACGCGAGGGGGAGGGGGCTTGGTCCTGGGGTGGCAATATGAAGAGGTGGTGAGATTCTACTGGTAGGCCCTTGTCTTCATGAAGGGTGCTACCCTCAATAGGCAACCAACACGTGTGTGATCATGAGGCGGCCTTAAAAAAGGAGCCTTGTCCTTGCTGGCTACAAGACTCCAGTCTTAACAAATAATCTTTTGCTTCTGCCCTTGGGCTGTCATGTAGCCTCAGGGCATAAACAGAGCTGAGAAGTAGCCAGCACCATGCCCTTGAACCTCCAGAGCCTTGTTTAGAAAAGACGAAGCCATAAGTATTTCATTATAGTAACAGAAAATGGACCACATATTTTGTTAGTATATGTACTGTAAACTACATTTTCTTCTAAGCTTTCATTTTCCTTTTCAATTTTTTTGTTGTTGGTGCTTTTTTGAAGCAAGGTCTCGCTCTAGCCTAGAGTCAGAGTAGAGTTTGAGGCTAGCCTGAGACTACATAGTGAAATCCAGGTCAGCCTGGGCTAGAGCAAGACCGTGTCTTGAAAAAACAACAAAGAAAGAAAAAAGAACTCATTGGTATATGTATGTGCACATGCATGCAGTATGTGGATAGGCACCCCAGGATTCTCGCCACTGAAAATGAATTCCAGACGCTTGCACCACTTTCTATGTCACACTGAGACAGAATAGGAACTCTGCCTCCTGAGTGCTGGGACTAAAGGTGCGAGCCACCATACCGGCTTCAAGGTTTTCCTTCTTTTTCCCATGTTGCTACTAGTTAATCAGGACAAGGTAAGTATCTTCTGCCCATTGTTCCTAATAGCCCTCCTGTGGCACAGGACAGGGAAAAGAATGGAAAGCAGCAGCACTTGATCTGGGTGACATAGGAAAGACTGTCACTTGAGGCCTTGATACCCATGACTCATAACTGGAGGTGACCACAGAGTGAATCTTAAAGGAATATAGTAGCTCCACTGTGGCAGCTTCAGATGACGTGAAACACACACTAAAGGAACGCAGGGAGCCGTCCACTGGAAAGGAAAGGAGTCCCTCCATTGTATCCCTGCCCTTCAATCTGCCTTCAGTTGCTCTAATCTTAGAAGAACCAACCCCAAGTGAGCAAGGAAAAGAACCCAGACTCCAGAACATGTAGCTCCTGTCCTGCTATTCCTCAAGCATGCCACACACCAGCTAGACTTCCTCAATTAGAAAAGTCCATTGGAGGTGGTAGAAAGATTGTAAGAACCAAGGTGGGGGGGGGGGACATTCAAAGGCATTGTCCCTCTTTCCCCCTAAAAAAATTTAAAAACCAGGGCTGAAGAGATGGCTTAGCAGTTAAGGCGTTTGCCTGCAATGCAGAAGCACCTGAGTTTGATTCCCCAGTGCCCATGTAAAGCCAGATGCACAAGAGGGCGCATGTGTCTGGAGTTCATTTGCGGTGGCTGGAGGCCTGACAGCCCATTCTCTCTCTATCTCTCTCTCTCAAATAAATAAATAAATAAAAATATTTTAAAAAAAATTTAAAAACCAGTCTGCTGCTTGTACAACTCCTAGCCCTCCATCCCATGGAGCACTACGACAATCCCTTTGAAGCAGGTCCTCAGTGGAATAGGGGCAAAGAGGAGGGAAATGGGGGTACCGACACAAGATTTGTACACACTGAGTTTCTACTTATTAATAATAATTTTTAAAAATTAAATTAAAAAAAGAAAAGTCAGCTGGAGAGATGGCTCAGCGGTTAAAGCACTTGCCTCCAGTGCCTAAGGCTCCTAGTTCAATTCCCCAGGACCCATATAAACCAGACCCACAAGGTAGTGGCCCTGGTGTTCTCTCTCTCTCTCTCTCTCTCTCTCTCTCTCTCTCTCTCTCTCTGTATCTCTCTGCTTGAAAATGAATAAATAAAATATTTTTTTAAAAAAGTCTATTGGACCAAGTATGTATCCATTACAATGGCAGCTCTATTATATTGTAATTTAGGTCTTTTCCTATATTCAGTCTTTAATGAATGGTGGAGAATAAAATCCGAGACCCACCTGGGTATGGGGGTACATTCCTTTGATCCCAGCATTAGGGAGGCAGAGGTAGGAGAAGTGCCATGAGTCCGAAGCCACCCTGAGACTACATAGTGAATTCCAGGTCAGCCTAGGCTAGAGTGAGACCCTACCTCAAAAAAAAAAAAACAAAAAACCAGTTTATTTTCTGATTCCTAATTATATAAATAACTGTATATATTAGATTAACATATAATGAGTCACAATCCTAAATTAGATATAGCAGAATAATAAAGAAGTAAAGATGACAAGGAAAGCAAATGCAAAACTAACTGAAGATGAATTTTAGGCATTAAGGTACAAAGTATGCCTCAAAATCTATAATTGAAGTGAACGGATTTTTTCAGAAACATAAATCAACTAAAGCAACTGCATTCATTCCATTTCTTCCCTCCCTCCAAGTTCATTTTAATATATGCATCAATCAAGTGAGGCCAGCAGTACATCTCTCAATCTATTACCTAAGTTATAGGAGGATATATATATGAAATGAACATGTGCAATCTTACACATTGTACATTTCATTTCTACTCTCAAATACCTGTTTCTCATTCACTTCAAAATTACCTCGTGTATTGATTTCTATGAACAAAGCAGAAATGTAATAATACATCACATGCCTGACCTCTTGATTTTCTACTCCACTGCTGGAAAACTCCAAAACAGAACCGCCACTGTCTACCACTGCTGAGGTCATTGTTGAGTCCCGAGGAAGCTTCAACCACTATGAATCAATGCAATCAGCAGCTCCCAGATGGTGGCCAGGATTACAGGTCTGCGGTATCATGCTTTAGAAGTCAATAGACGTGGAATAGATATCCAGAAATCCAGTCTTCTAAAGATGATTAACCAAAGAGCCTAAAAGGAGGAAGAATTTGAAAAATTAACAAAAATTCCACAGGAAGGACATAAAGCAATCTAACTTTTGACTAGGGAAAAGAAGGATGGGAACAGGGCTGTGGTTCCAAGGCAGCAGTAAGTAGCATTCTACTAGCCGGGCGTGGTGGCGCACACCTTTAATCCCAGCACTGGGGAGGCAGGGTAGGCCACCCTGAGACTACATAATGAATTCCAGGTAGCCTGGACTAGAGCAAGACCCTACCTCAAAAAAAAAAAAAAAGCATTCTACTTAAAGAGTTTAACATTCAAATTCATTAACTCACTGAACAAGTTCTAACAAAGCTACTGTATATAGGTGATATAGTAAAAGGTTAAAATTAGAGTCAGGTGTAGTGTTCCACTCCTCTGATCCCAGCCCTCAAGAGGCAGAGGATCACCATGAGTTCAAGGCCAGCCAGCCTGAGACTACACAGTGAATTCCAAGTCAGCCTCGGCTAAAGCAAGACCCTACCTGGGGTGGGGTAGGGGGGGTGTCTAAATTTTACAACTTCTTCCTTTTATGAAGATGTAATTTTTTTTGTTTTGTTTTGTTTTTTTTTTTTTCTAGGTAGGGACTCCCTCTAGCCCAGGCTGACCAGGAATTCACTATACTCAGGCTAGCCTCAAAGTCCCAGCAAACAATCTCCTACCTCTACCTCCAGAGTGCTGGGACTAAAGGTGTGCACCACCACAACTAGCTTTTGAAGATGTAATTTTATTCCTGAAATAATAAAAATTCCAAAAAATCTTTTATACATTGAACATATAAAATGTTCTAAACTGAGAAAATTTCAAAAACTACCTGTTGAACAAATAAAAGTATTCCTTGGAGCTGGGCATGGTGGTGCACATCTTTAATCCCAGCACTTGGGAGACAGAGGTAGGAGGATCGCTGTGAGCTCAAGGCCAGCCTGAGACTACAGAGTGAATTCCAGGTCAGCCTGGGCTACAGCGGGACCTTACCTCAAAAAAAAAAAAAAGTATTCATTGGTTTGTAAATATTTCATTCTTCCATTTTGGCAAGTCTAGTTTTTGTAAAGTATCTTCTGTATCTTTGAATTTTAGGAGCAATCTCATTTTTTTTAATATTCTATTTATTCATTTCCAAGCAGAGAGATACAGAAAGAGAGAGAGAGAGAGATAGAGAGAGAGAGAGCACCAGGGCCACCACCTTGTGGGTCTGGTTTATGTGGGTACTGGGGAACTGAACTGGGGTCCTTAGGAGCTGGAGGCAAGTGCCTTAACGGCTGAGCCATCTCTCCAGCCCTCATTTTGTATTCACACTGAATATAAGAATTATAAGAGATTAAGCTGGGCGTGGTGGCGCACGCCTTTAATCCCAGCACTTGGGAGAATCGCTGTGAGCTAGAGTGAGACCCTACCTCAAAAAAAAAAAAAAAATTATAAGAGATTAATTTAAGTTCCTTATATTTTCAAATATATTAGTTAAAAAAAAAAAAGCCAGGCAAGAAGGCTCATGCCTATAATCTCAACACTTGGGAGGCTGAGACATGAGGATTGCTATGAGTCTGAGGTCAACCAAAGGCTACATAGTGAGTTTCAAGACAGCCTGGAATATAAAGTAAAAATCTGTTTCAAAAAGTAAAATATGGCACGTCTTTAATTCCACCACTCAGGAGGCAAAAGTAGGAGGATGGCTGTGCATTTCAAGGCCGCCCTGAGACTACGTAGTAAAATCCAAGTCAGTCTGGGCTGGGGGGGGGGAATAAAATAAAGATTTTGAAAGGAACTTTTTTTTTAAGGATTTTTCTTTATTTTTTATTTTTTCTTTATTAAGCAGAGAGAGAGAGAGAGAGAGAGAGAGAGAGAGAGAGAGAGAGAGAGAGAGAGAACACGCACCAGGGCCACCACCTTGTGGGTCTGGCTTATATGGGTACTGGGGAATTGAACTTGGGGCCTTAGGCACTGGAGGCAAGTGCCTTAACCGCTAAGCCATCTCTCCAGCCCTCAAAAGGAACTTTTTTTTAATATCAAGATTAGAGAATTCAAAAATTTTAAGCATACTTAAATATATTTTAAATTAATCATTCCATTATTACTAATTAATGCTGTTTGACTACTATCATATACATATGGAAATGACATTTATTATAATAAAGTGAAATGCCTGAGAAAACAGAAATGTCATCTCTCTATCTTGCATCTTATAAACATAAAACTGTTTCTATTTTAAGAAAAATTCACAATCCCTAGGAACTGAGCGGAAGAGGGGGTGAAAAGATTGTGAGAGCCGTGGTGGGGGAGACTATCCAGAGGCATGACACCCCTCAGTAACAATACACTTGGGCCAGGAGAACCAGGCTGAGTACTACTAGGCTATCCATGGTCCCCTGCCACAAGGACTGATCCAGACGACCCATGAAAAGAGGATATCCAGCTGATTGTGGATGGGGAGGGGGGGCATTGGGGATAACAACTCATTGTTTGTCCACTAAATAACGTAACTCATTATGGTTAATAAATATATATATTAAAATTTTAAAAAAATTCACAATCCCATCACACTAAACTCTCTGTCCCCATAACTGAACTTGAACTTACAGTTTGAGTGGTGAGTAGTCTAGGCATTCTTCACTGTTCCCACAGCTGGGCAAGAGCTAAAATCTGAACCAGCAGTTCTCGGAACTATTAATAGGAGGGTGAAAAAAAGAGTATTAATATAATTTTATTGAAAAGCATACCTACTTGCCCCAAATAGGTACAATCAATTCAGACAGTAAATACTAAAACAACCATCTCTAAGGTCTTGTGGCACACATTTACAGGAACATAAAAAAATCTCTAGGTGGCTAAAGAATCTTGAAATTAAACATGTTATAAAATAAGAGCAGACCTAATGCCCACAGCCTACGCCTGATTTGCAATCAAGAGGTTTTAAATGAGAAGCTGCAGGTGTAACTCCTCCCCCAAAAGTATGAAATAAAGTTTAAAAGAGAAAACTAGCCCCAAACTGCCATAGAACTGTGTGAAAGACAAAGGCTGCCTAGGAGAGCTCATTCAAGTGGGCATCCCCACTCCTTCCAAAGGCTAACTTATCCTCAAGCTCCTCTCCCTTGACTATCTTACTTCTCATATCAGCTGTAAGACAACCCTCTTGTCATAGAGATGAAGGTCCTCCCTGACCTGGTCATAGAGATGAAGGTCCTCCCTGACCTGGTCATAGAGATGAAGGTCCTCCCTGATCTGACCTAACAGGACGGCTCTGGAAGAAAGCCTATGCCGCGTGCTTCCTCACTCCCCAAGTCCCCTTCTTTCCTGTGTGGCAGTGACTTCATCTCCACGCCTCCGAAGCATCCATCACACTGCCCTCATTCCTGATTTTGCTTCTCCCTCTTACTCGTTTTCAATGTCAGTTCCCTCTTAAAGACTCAAGCTAATTTTCAAAGGTTTGAGGTCTACACATTTTCTAGAGATTTTCAGGTGAAGTTAAGCTTGCATGCTGTTATCATTCTTTGCTCCCACAGAGACAAATACTTTCGAACAACCTGAATGGTTAACTTCTGTTCTGAGTTCTCACAGACTCCCTCCCTCAAGTTCTGTCAGGCTGTGGAAGGCCCTATGTGGCCTCCTGGCCTTCAGCCTACCCCTTTTCACTCTCACTTTTGTTCCCGGGGTCCTCACCAGCACACAGGTAGGTGGGTATCCCAGCCCTCATGTCCAAGTCCTGGTCATCTTCCTGTGACCCCTTAGACCCAGAGGAGCTTATGCACATGACCCAGTCCACTAACAAATACACAGAAGGGAACCCAGGGGCCCATCAGGTGGAGACACGGGTGGCTGGGAGATGGTCAGTGGATAAACTGCTGGCAGGGCCTGAGTTTGGATCCCCAGGGAGGGATGCAATAATGGGAGCAGCTGTAATTAATCCCAGTGCACCTACAGCAAGAAGGGACACAGAGACAGGAGAATTACCCAGGAAGCATGTGGGCCAGCTAGCTGAGCAGAGATCAGCATCAATGAGACTCAGCCTCAAACAAGGCAGGGACAAACACCCACTAAGACACACCCTTCCTCAAACACCCAAACAATGACAGAGATGCTGCCTCAAAGAGGAAGGCAAGGAGGGACCAACACCTGCTGAGACACACCCTTCTTCAAACAAGGTCCAATACCCAAAGCAGGTCTATGATCTCCACATAGGTGCACACACACACTAAAAGTGAGAAAGAGCAGGTAAACTACTAACCTTGCTCCCCAACATCTACCACTGGAGGAAGTGGGGCAGCAGGAAGACCAGCACACCACACAGTACACCTGTACACAGTGCAGCTCTCTGGCAACGCTCTCCGTGAAGGTGTTTCTAGTCCTACCCTGTCTGACCCTTGCTCATTTCCGGCTTTCAGATTTCACACTGACTGTGGCTTCACTACTCTTTTGTGGGCAACCATTTGACCACTAGACACAGTCTTTCTATGTCTGGCTGTATATAGGTGCTGGGGGGTTGAATCTATGCTGGCAGGTTTTGAAAACAGGTGCCTTGAACTGCTGAGCTATCTCCCCAGGACTTCTACTACCTTCTGAAATTAGATAGGGTATAAATAAACATTGAGTATCCATTCCAAGATAACCCAGGCACTCTATTCATTAAATCAGTCATTCAACAAATATTAAGTGTACTATATACTGGCAGAATTTCAGGCACCAGAAATGCAGCAATAAAGGGGGGAAAATCCTTGTTCTTATGAATCCCACATGGAAATAAAATAGGAAGCAAAAGGAAAGCAGGGCTGGCTAAGTCAAATTCAGGCAAAAGAAACTTTCAATAGAAAAGGATTACAAGAAACAAAGACAGTAAATATGTTTCTACATAGAAAGATGTCACAATTTTATAAACATCTATATACATATCCAATGATAGACCACCAAACCAGGAAAGAACAGTACTGTAGGGAGAAACAGTTCCTCAGTAATTGTTGGAGATTTCAAAACTAACTTTCCAATACTGACTAGAACCAGACAGAGAGAACCCAACACAATAGACCAGCTAGACCTCACATGCACAGAACTCTCTCCAAAAACATGATGAACAGTCCCAAGTGTGCATGGGATATTCTCAAGTATTTTAAGTCAGAGAAATAAAAGAGGAAATTTAGAGAAATTGTGAAGCAGCAGACTCTTAAATAACAAAGGGATGTTACCACATGGCCAAGTGGAACGTATTTCTGGAAAGCAAGGATAATCAATGTAAAAGACCTCACTAACAGAATGAAGAAGAGCTGCTGGGAGTTTGAGGCTAGCTTGGGCTACAGAGTGAATTCCATGCCAGCTAGTTTTTGAGACCCTGCCTCAAAAACAAAAAAGGAAAGAAAAAAAGAAAGATATATAAGCAAGCACCTTTAACCATTGTCATCTTGCCAACACCCAGAAAAGAAAAATCTATATACTACCAGTGAAGAATCTGAAATTACAAAGGCAATTATAATAGCAAAATAAAAAAACAAAGTAAGAATTAACCAAAGAAGTCAGAACACTTGTATAATGAAAACTGTAAAACACTGCTGAAAAAAATTAAAAACAGGCCAGGCGTGGTGGCGCAGAGGTAGGAGGATTGCTGTGAGTTCAAGGCCACCCTGAGACTACATAGTGAATTCCAGGTCAGCCTAGTAGTGAGACCCTACCTTGAAAAAAAAATTTTAAAAACATTGGAAACACATGCTCATGGACTCCAAGACTTTGTGTTAAAATGCAAATGAAAAAAATATTTTAAAATATATGTACAAAAATAGACAAAGGCACACAAATGCCCATTAAGCACACAAAAAGATGTTTTACATCACTACTGAGGAAACTGTTAGACCCCCATGGTCACTTTATATATCTCCTGCTATGTTTCACATGTGAATGTTGTGCCAAATACAGACAACAAAAAAGAAAAACCAGGCTGGAGAGATGGCTCAGCTGTTAGAGGCACTTGCCTACAAAGCCTGCTCCTCTGGGTTCAAGTCCCCAGCTGCCACTTAAAGCAGGACACAAAGTGGAGCTTCACCTGCAATTCCAACACCACCGTGAAGAGGGGAATGGAGCCAGGAGCCTGATCTCAGGGGCCAGCTAGTCTGACAGACTCCATTCCAGGGCAGGTAGTGAGGAGGGGACAGGCTCAAGGCACCACAGGCAAGAGCACGGGGGACCACATCAGCACATGCATGAGCACACGTCATAAACATCACACCTTCTATGCACACGTTAAAAAAAAGAAAAAGAAAGCCTGGCATGGTGGCCTATGCCTTTAGTCTCAGCACTCAAAAGGCAGAAGTAGGAGGGTCGCCATGAGTTTGAGGTCAGCCAACCTTTTCCTGGCTTCCTGTTCTGAGTTGTGATTCTGCTACATACACTCCTTATATTAGACCCATATATTTGTATGTATATACATATATGTGTACATATATAGAGGGGTGGAAGAAAGGAGAGAACCGCTTCCTCCAAGATAAAATGGCTCAATCATTCTATATCCTGTACTTCACCTTAACTGAGCATTCATTCCTCTGCCTTTATCCTAAAAAATATTTAAAACTTAACAAATCCAATTGCTTTATGGCTTCATGACTTATCCTGGACCTCCTGACTTCACCTGTTGTTATTCCTCAATAGCCATTTTTTGTTTGTTCATTGATAGGCCCCTCTCTTGACATGTGCTAAGCCAGACCACTGTCCTAACATGCCACATACATATTATAGACATCAGCCTCTGGTCCAAGAACATCAAGATGCTGTCCAATCCTAATCCAGTAACACCCCAATTCAAGAAACCAATGATGCAAATAAAAGCCCTGCATCCCATAGGCCTCCTCCTCGTTCCCTTCTTAAAAGGACATCCCTGTTTCTTTTATGTAGATACAGGAAAGCTGGAATGTCACTTTAAAAGCCCTCAGCTACTCAAGCAACCTAGAACTATCACTTTACTGTCTTATCTATGTGCTTCTGCCACACCCACCTCCACCCCAGCAGGACCAGTACAGCCCACTGTTACCAGAGAAACCCTAGGCCACCTGTGTTATGGCCTTGGGTCCCCTTTTTTTTTTTTTTTTTTTTTTTTTGAGGCAGGGTCTCGCTCTAGTCCAGGCTGACCTGAAATTCACTATGTAGTCTCAGGGTGGCCTTGAACTCAAGGCAATCCTCCTACCTCTGCCTCCCTCCCGAGTGCTAGGATTAAAGGCGTGCACCACCACGCCCGGCTCCTTGGGTCCTATTTAGTGGCTCCTAGCATGTAGGCTGAGCATGGAGTCATGGTGATCAACAAATCCAATTGCTATATGGTTTCAAGACTTATCCTGGACCTCCTGACTTCACCTGAAAAGTTATAAAAGCAAAAACTTCTTCCAGCCCCTGAAAAGTTATAAAAGCAAAAAGCTCCCTGCAGTGGTTAGAATGTAAAATGTCTTCCATAGCTTCAAGTGTCTATGACACAGTCCCCAGCTGGTGGAGGCGTGTCACTGGAGACAGCCCACTTGCCAGGGCTAGCACACTCTGGCTGCTTCCTTCCAAAAGTTGTGACAGGATATTTTTATTTATTTGTTTGCAAGGAGGGAAAGAGGGGGAGAGAGGAAGAGAGGGAGAATGGAGACTAGCCACTGCAAACCAACTCCAGATGCTTGTGCCACTGTGTGCATCTGGCTTTTCATGGGTACTGAGAATCAAACCGAGGCTTTGCAAACAAGCACTTCAAAACGAGCCATCTCTCCAGCCCACTTTTCTTTCTTCCTTTTCTTCTCTTTCTGCTTTCTTTTTAATTACGTAGTATCAGGTTGGCCTCGAACTCACAGTGATCCTCCTACATCTGCTTCCCAAGTGCTGGGATTAAAGGCATATACCAGCATGCTCAGCTTTTAACATTTTTTTATTGATTCCTGTCTTTTCCTTGCCATACTTCCCCAATCATGATAAAACTTCCCCTTTAAATTGTAAGCCAAAATGGACTCTCTCCTTCCATAAGCTGCTTCTTTAAGACTCAATCAAAAATAAATAAAAATAAAAGCACAGTACCACCCAGAGACTATACAGTGAATTGCAGGTCAACATGGGCTAAAAAGTGAGACCCTATCTCAAAAAAAAAAAAAAAAAAAAAAAAAAAAAAAAAAAAAAAAAAAAAAAAAAAAAAAAAAAAAAAAAAAAAAAAAAAACACAAGAAAATAATATAAAAATGGACAATATCTCACACTCATTAGATGGCTACTATTTAAGCAAAAAGACTTTGATGTGTGGCACATCTTGAATCCCAGTACTCCAAAGGTTGAGGCAGAAATATGAGTTTAACAGCCTAGGTAACACAAAAGCCCTATCTCAAAAATGTATAAAGTCAGTTAATTAGGGATATTGTCATCTAAGTAACTTTGTTAAAAAAAAAAAAAAGTTGGCACTAATTCCCACAAAGAAACAGCAGTACAAGGGGAAAAAAAACACAGCACAGTTTAATAGAATAAATAGATTTTTTTCCTTTAAGAATATCAATGCGCCAGCACTCAGGAGGCAGATATAGGATCGCTGTGAGTTGCCCATGTAAGCCAGGTGCACAAAGTGGTGCTGGCATCTGGCGCTCATTTACACAGAAGCAAGGGGCCCTGGAGCACCCATACTCACGTAATATACATACGTCCTTTTTTTTTTTAAAGATGGGACTACTAAATTGGGTGTGGTGGCACGTGCCTTTAGTCCCAGTACTCGGAAAGCAGAGGCAGGAGGATTGCCGTGAGTTTGAGGCCACCCTGAGACTACAGAGTGAGCTCCAGGTCAGCCTGGGCTAGAGTGAAAGAGACCCTACCCTGGGGGGGGGGGTGGACTACTTCATGAATTTGCATGGTGGGCTGTGCATATCTTCTCTGTGCACACAAAGGAGCACCTTACAGAGAGCAAGCAAGTTTAGAGAAAAAAAGAAAAGCAAAGGTAAAAAGCTCTCTGCGTTGTCAGGAAGAGGAGGGGCCCAGGGAGCATCTGTGTACAGAGGACAACTCTGTCCTTGGCCCCTGTGGGAGTTAGGCATCAAGTTGGGGTGAATTTTAAGTTTAAATGTATACTGAGGACTCTGATTGGATGATGGGTCAGGGAGAAGAGCAGAGACTCCCAGAGAATCCACTGGAGGTGGGCCAGCCAGAGCCTGTGGAGCCCAGGGCGGCCTGCCTTCCTCTTTCTTATCTGCTCATCCCCAGTGCCGGCCTCTCACTTTCCTTCTGGTGTTCCCAACAGCACAAGGACAAAAGACAAGGCCATTGCCAAGGAGCAGCTGAGCTGTAGCCAAGGTCACAGCCACAGAGATGACCAAGGAGCACTGAGCTGTGGCCAAGGGCAGAGCCGGGAGATGCCACTGCAGGCCCTTCCCTCCCTACATGCAAGGCTTTTCCTGCCATTCTCTATCGCCAGCACTACAAACATCTGCTCGTGACCCTGACAAGTTATCCATCTGAGATACAGCTTCTTGGGGCTGGTGAGATGGCACAGCACTTAAAGAAACTTGCTTGGAAAGCCTGCCAACCTGGGTTCAATTTCCCAGGCACCCACGTACAAGTGGTGCATACCACTTTAAAGTTCGTTTACAGAGGCAGGAGGCCCTGGTGTGCCCATATGCATTCATTCATTCATTCATTCTCTCTCTCTCAAATAAGCAAATAAAGATATTAAAAGATAAATAAATAAATTCTGTTTAAGGGGCTGGAGAGACAGCTCAGCAGTTAAAGGTGTTTGCTAGCAAATCCTAAGGGCCCAGTCCTATTCCCCAGCACCCATGTAAAACCAGATTCACAGAGTGGCATATGTGTCTGGAGGTCATTTGCAGCGGCTAGAGGCTCTTGGTGCACCTATTTGCTCTCTCTCATTCTCATTCTCTTCCCTCTCTCTCCTTGCAAGCAAATAAATAAATAAAAATAAAAAATAAATTTCTGTTTAAAGTATTTTGGTTCTTTTGCCAAGCAAGTTTTGGCTTTTCTAGAAATCTCTGACCAAAGTACTTGCCTTTTCACCTTCCCAGCCTAATTTAGATTAAACAGAATTCAACCTGGTTAATGGTGGTAATAGCCAATAAGCATGGTGGTGCACACACCCTTAATCCCAGCACTTGGGAGGCAGAGGTAGGAGCATGTGAGTTTGAGGTCAGTCTGAGACTACATAGTGAATTCCAGGTCAGCTTGGGGCTAGAACGAGACCCTACCTAGGAAAAAAAATTATCTGAATAAAGCAAGCAAGGTGGCATATGCCTGTAATCCCAACACTTATAAAGCAGAGACAGGAGGATCCATCAGGAATTTAAGGCCAACCTATACCACATAGTAAGACCATGTCCCAAAGTAATAAAATAATAATGAAATACACCCTAAACAATCCAACTTTAGTTCTTTAAAGACTTAGTGAGCAGAGACAAGATGTCAACCAGCCTACAAATGACACTGCTGCCTACTATACTCTAAGCAAACGCTCCCTCGGGCTGCTGAGATGCCCTGCATCAGGAAAAGCACACAGAGGCAGCACTCCCGCTTAATATATCTTAAATCAACCCATCTTGGGGCTTAAGACCAGCAACCGAGGTCTGTCTGAGCACTAAGCCACCCTCCACTTATCAGAAGCACTCATTTGAGTATTGCTCTTGCTAATAAGCAAGATGGTATTAAGCTACGGAAACCACATGTAAAATGCCCGTTTATATTCTGCGAATAAGGAAGGTTTTTTGTTTGTTTATTTCCAGGATAGGGTCTCACTCTAGCTCAGGCTGACCTGGAACTCACTCTGTAGTCCAAGGCTGGCCTCGAACTCACAGCAACCCTCCTACCTCTGCCTCCCAAGTGCTGGGATTAAAGGCATGCTCCCAAGTAGACAAAAGGACACAGATGGGGAGGACTGGGGGGGAGAATAACAGAGCCAACGCCTAATGCCCTCATGGTTGCTCAGACATGACAAGAAGTCTCAGGAGAGGTCTGGGGAGATTGCTCAGCAGGTAAGAGTGCTTGCCTCGAAAGCAGGACCACCTGAGATCGACCCCCAGCGTTCACATAAAGAGCTGGGCATGGCCACACATACCATCACCCTCACCCTCACCCTGAGCAGGGAAGACAGGACAATCATTGGGGCTTGCTGCTTAGTCACACAGCTCCAGTTTCAGAGAGAGACTCTGTCTTAAGGAAACAAGAAGGAGCAATAGAGGACATCTGACCTCCCAAGCATGTATGCACTGGGCATGCACAACTAACTGTGTTCACACACATGCATACACTACCCAATACCTACATACCATGCACAAGTCTCAAGCCACCTCTTGCTCATCAAAATTAAAACAAGTCTAGCTGGGCATGGTGGCACACACCTCCCCAGTACCCACATAAAGCCAGATGCACAAAGTGGTACATGCGTCTGGAGTCCATTTGCAGCAGCTGGGGGCTCTGGCACACCCACTCTCTCTGTCTCTCCTTCTCTGCTTGAAAATAAATAAAAATATTTTTAAATATTTAAAATAAAATTTAAAAATCATGGGCTGGAGAGATGGCTCAGCGGTTAAGGCACTTGCCTCCAGTGCCTAAGGCCCCGGGTTCAATTCCCCAGGACCCACATAAGCCAGACCCACAAGGTGGTGGCCCTTGTGCTCTCTCTCTCTCTCTCTCTCTCTGTATCTCTGCTTAAAATGAATAAATAAAATATTTTTTAAAAAATTTAAAAATCAAACAAGTCCACAGAAGACTGGTTTCAGCTGGCTTAAGGTATTTCTACAATTCCTTTCCAGGAGGTTGGAACTAGAAATGATCAGGAAATAAGGCAGGTTCCTGGTCCATACTAAAATCTAGCATCTAGTTCTCCAGACTCCACAAAGCCAAGTGGGAGAATCTGTCTCTTTTAAGGATGGATAAGCTGTGCCTCCACCCACTGCCACCCCACAAAGCCTGGAGAATTCTAGTCTCCGCCAGCTTCTCCAAGCTGCAAAGGAGGCAGGAAACTGCCCTTTGCAAGAATCCCTTCAGCGCTCGCTCCTGTGACTAGCCTAGGGATGAAACCCTCTAGGAGCCTCAGCAAAGCTGAGCTGGGAGTGCTCTCTCTCTTCTAAGCAATGAAGAGACAATGACTGGCACTCATAGTGTGCCTGCTTACTCAGTGCCAGGCACTGTTCTAGAGGTGCACGTATTACCCAATCCAGTTAGATGTGGTGGCTCATGCCAGCCCTTGGGAGGCTGAGACAAGCAAGATCGCCATGAATTCTAGGCCAGCCTGGCCTATACGGCAAGTCCCGGGCCACCAGGACTATGTAGTGAGACTGGCCAGGCAGTGTCTTTCTGGGAGGAGGAGGGGGAGGCCGAGCGGATCACCTCTGGAATTTAGCAGACATTTCTGGCTGCAGTAAGAATGTGCAGCAGGCCAGATAGCGGGATGGGGAGGAGTCCTTCTGCTTATCTGTCCCTCCAGAGAGGTCACATGGAGCTTACTCCTCCAGCAACAAAAATGCAATAAGATGCAGGTGTTTCCCAGCAAGCAGTTCCACAGGGGACAAAGCCCCTAAGGCCTGGGGACTCTTAGAGGGAGGCAGGTGCGCCATACCTTTTGTACAAACAGCAGAGGTGCTAAGACTTACTGGGGATACTGAGAGCCTCAGTCAACCAGGCAAGCAGACCTTCTAAGGACAGCCTTGTCCCATCTGTGTCAACTTCGCGCCACATCTCAGACTCATTTGTAAAAGGAAAAGAAAATGGTACAACCGCAATATTTCCAGTCCTTTTCCACAGTTCAATAATAGTAGTAATATTAGCTGGAATGACAAGACTTCAGGACTTACACATCAGCGGATAGCAGCAGTGAGGAGGAAGCACACGTGTGTGTACACACATATATATACATAAATCCCTCCAAGCCGGAGGTGCACACCTTTAAACCCATCCCTGTGAGTTCAAGGCCAGCCTGGGACGACACAGTGTGAGTTCCAGGTCAGCCTGGGCTAGAGTGAGAGCCTGCCTCAGGGAAACAAACAAACTTCAAAATACTACTATGTAGATCACTGGTTTAACTTATCATTTTCAAACACATCCGGTCCTCAAATACAGAAGTAAACATTGAACATAAAAAATCTACAAATGACATTCTAAAGGAAAGACTGGAAGTTATGGTTCACCTTAAATACCAAATTTTTTTCAAGTACCCAACAATACTACTTTGAAAAGCAATTTATTCATGGGGTTGAGGAGAGATGGCTCAGCAGCTAGAGGTGCCTGCATACAAGACTCAATTTTCCACAGCACCCATGTAAAGCCAGATGCAAAGTGGCGTGTACACGTCAGTAATTCCAATGCACAGAGGCTGATGGGCCAGCGAGACTGACACAGGGGACAGAGCCAACAAGGGGACTAAGGTGGGCGTGCAGGCAGAGGGAGGATGGAGTATACGGGACACACACACAAATTCGTTATTCACATGAAGCTAAGAAGGACTATATATTCCACACTGTCTACACCAAAGTAATTAGCTCTACCACACAAAAATAACTTCAGTTTTTAACAGAAATAGTTAAAGAAAAATGTTTATACACTGAATTACTTAGAAAGTCACCATGACTATATTATGATATCTGTCCATTTGGCCCAGAATTAAAAACAGTTGAATAGTTTGTGTTTTGTTTTCATTGACACGAGTCTGGTTCTGCAGCCCAGGCCTGTAACTCAGCTCAGGCTAGACTCAAACTCATAGCAATTAACATCACTAAGTGCTTGGATTACAAACACAAACCACCACATCTGGTAGAAGTATAATTTTATAATGCTAATATAAACTGGCTACAGATGTTATAGGAATCTTTGTAACTGCTGTAACTGTACTGTAAAACTTTTATAAATTTAGGGGTTGGAGAGATGGCTCAGAGGTTAAAGGCGCTTGCTTGCAAAGCCTGACAGCCCAGACTCCATTCCCCAGTACCCATGTAAAGACAGATGAACACAGTGACACAGGCATCTGGGGTTTGTTTGCAGTGGCTAGAGATCCTGGTGCTTTCATTCTCATATTCTCTCTCCCCTTACAAATATATAAAGTTATTTTAAAATTTTAGCAGTAGAAAGAAATAATTGTCAATACTAAGCAAGGTAAGAGGATTGCCATGAGTTCCAGACCTGCCTGGGCTAGAGTGAGCTCTAGGTCAGTCTGGACTAGAGTGAAACCCTACCTCAAAAAAGAAGGGATAAGGAGGGGGGAGGGGAGGGCAAAGGCGAGGAGAGGAGAGGAGAG
>PVHP010027844.1:0-23542 GCA_004024765.1 Zapus hudsonius
GGAGGCATGGCACCCATCAGTAACAACACACTTGGGCCAGGAAGACCGGGATGAGTACTAAGATATACAGGATCCCTTGCCACAAGGACTAATACAGACAGCCCACGGAGGAGGATATACAACTGATCAGGGATGGGGAGGGGGGGGAATTGGGGAATTCGGGATAACAACGCATGGTTTGCCCACTAAATAATGTAACACATTATGGACAATAAATATATATTTAAGATAAAAAAATTAAAACCCCAAGCAAAAATCTAAAAAAAAAAGAATTTTCTTTTTCAATGAATGCTCCTCAAAGAGGACTAAAATTTTGATTAATTTTTGTCATCCTATAAATAAATTTATGTGACCTTTTTACTGTCTTTTGCTAGATTTTTAATTTGTATTCTTATGGAGCATATATTAGTTCCTTTCTTGTTGCTTTGATAAAAGACTGGAAAAAGAATTGACTTGAGGAAAAAGGGGTTTATATTGACCTACTCTTCCTGCTCATGGGATCACTTGTGGTTCTAAAGTCATGATGACGGGAGAATTAAACTGCTGGTCACATTACACCCATTCAGGAACAAACAGAAAGCAGGAAGTGATAAGCCTATGCAACCTCAGGCCCCATCCACAATGACCCACTGACTTTAAAAATAATCCATCTCTTAAAGTTTCCACTACTTTCCCAAGTAGCACCACCAGTTACAGAACAAGTTTTCAAACACACAAGTCAACATGGGATATTTCACATTCACTCCCCATAAAATTAGAGATTGTAGTTTCTTAGTCTACCATCACTAAAGCACCACATTCAAACACTTTCTTTACAAGTATTCAGTTTTTAATTAATATTCATTGAGAAATTAATGATTCAGGAGTTTTTTTAATACTTTGAAATAAGAAGAAAGATTTCTTTGTGCATAAGGAAATTAAAGTTTCATGTAAGATATAATCTGAATTATTTATATGAATGTATATTTATCAAATATTACAGAAGAAAGGAAATGAAGTACTTACATTTGGAGAATATATTACATTTATACTTATATTTAAAGAATAAAGATTCCCTAAATATTTGATATTTTATCTCTAATGCAATATATAGGTCATCATTTTATCTGAGATAAAAAAAATGTAATATGGACGACAAAGTAAATTTGGATTGTGCAAAAAACCAAAGAGGTTAATTAGAAAAACTGAAATGATCAAATTAGACAGTTTTACAGAGAAAGGATGTGAAAGTTAGAGCTGGTAGATGGGAGGAATCTGAAAATGTTTTGTAGGAAGTGTGCATGTATTTTTATTAGGAATTAGACAAACTGATATTTTTCTTGACTCTATGTAGCTCTTATTCTCGGAATTTTCTTTCCCTATATTTGGTCTTTCTATGTTTTTTTTTCCTTCTACTTGAGTTCAAATTAATGGATTTAGTCTGTAAATATGTCCTTATGTCAGTATGGAGGAACATATTCAGTACAAATGTGACTAACACTTGTGAAGTGTTGCAGAGACCAGCTGAGAAAATAAAGACAGCATTTCTAAATTCATTGGAAACTCAAATTTTTATGATGAAACTATGATTGTTGGACTTCACTAAGTATAGTTGTATTAATCACACTTTTTAAATCACTTTTTATTCACTCATATCTGAATACCTTTAATGTAATATAATATAACATAATATAATTAACATCATTAGTAAAATTTGCATTCTAATCAGATAAATAAACTAGTTAATGTGTGTTATATTTGGATACTACACTATTTTCCTTAATACATAAAATGAGGGCAATGTTTTGATTTCTCATATATATTTTATGTTAAACAATTTAAGGGTAAAATAAGAGGTAGCAACACTTAAACCTTAGAGACTGCAGAAAAATAAAGTCTATAGGTTTTGTTGTTGCATACCTATCATGAGACTCCAATGGGAGGAGTTTTCAAATAAAAATTATTCTAGGTGGGCAAGAGAGATATCTTAGTGGTTAAGACGTTTGCCTACAAAGCAGAAGGACCTGAGTTCAATTCCCCAGTAACAACCTAAAGCCAGCTACACAAGGTGACTCTTGTGTCTGAATTCATTTGCAGTGTCTGGAGGCCATGACATGCCCAATCTGTCTGTCTTCCTTTTTACCTCTCTCTCTTTCTCTCTTTCTCTCTTTCTCTCTCTCTCTCTCTCTCTCTCTCTCTCTCTCTCTCTCTCTTTCTCTCTCTCTCTCACACACACACACACACACACATGCACTCTCTCTCCAATAAATAAACATATTTTTAAAAATTATTCTTGGCTTTTCGCATACTTAAGAAATAAAAATGGGGCTGAAGAAATGGCTTAGTGGTTAAGGCATTTGTCTAAAATGCAGACGGACCCAAGTTCTATTCCCCAGTGCCCATATGTGCCAGATGCACAAGAGGGCGTATGTGTCTGGAGTTTGTACTTTGCCCATTCTCTCTCTCTCTCTCTCTCTCTCTCTCTCTCTCTCTCTCATAAGTAAATAAAATTTATTTAAAAAAAGAAATAAAAATGGTGGCTAATGGGTGGAGGAAATTGTCAAGAATAAGGTTATAATATAAACTATAGTGTGAATAGACATGGAAAATTAGTGACTTTTGAATTTTATAACAGGCAAGTAAAGTATTATATTGAAGATTAAAATAGTAGAAAGAAGGTTATCTTATGAATGACTGGTTATCAAATAAAAAATGTGATATTTATAAAAATTCTATTCTGGTATTATCACAAAGGTTTATTTTTTTTCATCACCAACATCATAAATGTGAACACATACCTATAAAACCTAATAAGCACATATGCTTCCATTCTATAACCATAATGTCATAGACTTCTCTGTGTTCTTCACCAGGTTCCTAACTTGAATCTTTAATGCCCAATGACTGCAGTTGGAAACATGTAGTTTTCACAAGCAATTACCTTAAAATGAGGACACAAAGGCTGAGCCTATTCTCATGTCAAAATCCCCCATATAAATCATATAGGGGGTCTAGAGAGATGTCTCAAAAATTAAGGCACTTCTTGTTGTGAGCTTCGGGGTCTTTGTATCAAAAATCATTGGTTTCTGTCTCACTGGCTTATCCTGTGTTGATTGAATGTCTGTGGCTCTGGGTCCCACTGGTTCATCCCATCATTCTCTGTGGGGTTCCATATGGCTCCTCCATGATATGACTGTGGTGGCTCCTCTCTTACCAGGATCTCAGCTATCAGCGTATGGTCGGTTGGTAGGGTTAGATGGGCCCCAGATGTCTTATTGCATCCTAAAAAACACAAACACAATCTCCATTGGAGAGTGAGGTCAGTCTAGGTTAACAAATATACATTATTCTGGATTACCTAGATTCTATTTTTAGTAGTCTCCCTGTCAATCGCTCCCATATTGTATCTTGTCTTGGGAGCCCAAGAGTACGGGATCTGGTGCCTATCGCCCTGAAAACCAAGTTCCAGACAAGGGCTCCCCCTCACTGAGTGGAAATTTTGGCCGAATTTGAAAGCTGTTGATTGTCTCCCCCAAACCCAGGCTTCCCCATTACACAAGTGCTCCTTTCTTGGTTCGCTGTTATCTTCCATTAGGAGGTGTGGTCAGCCTACTCATGGCTGCAGATTGTGTTTCATGTCAGTGGTCTATGTTTACTCCAGCTTTTGTTGATCAATTTCCCCTGGCAGCCCTTGCAGTGCCTTCCAGCACTACACTAACTGCCTTCTGGGAGCTGGATACCATTCCGGACCTCGAAGTGTCTCTCGATGCTGGTCTATAACATTCCATCCACCACGACTCAGGGAACTGTGTGGTAGAGGGGGCGGAAAGATTGTGAGAGCTGTGGTGGAGGAGACTATCCAGAGGCATGGCACCCCTCAGTAACAACATACTAGTGCCAGGAGAACCTGGCCGAATACTAGGCTATCCATGGTCCCCTCTCACAAGGACTGATCCAGACGACCCACGGATTAGGATATCCAGCTGGTTGGGGAATAGGGAGAGGGAGCATCGGAGAATTGGAGATAACAACTCACTGTTTGCACACTAAATATTGTAACTCATTATGGACAATAAAATTTTTTTTAAAAAAAGAACTAAAGGGAAGTTTAGAGATGAAAATTATAATTTTTCATTTTTTTTAATTTTATACTTAAGATATGCTACATGATATTATCAGAAACATATAGTTAGTAAAATGAGTTCTTATGTTGTGAAGTAAATTAACATATGCATCATTTCACATAGTTAACCTGTTCTGTTTGCTGGTTTCTGTGGCAAGAGCAATTAAAATCTATTCATTTTCGTTAAAAAAAATTAAGGCAATTGTCTGCAGCAATTAAGGGTCTAGTTTGGTCTGGGTACCCAAATAAAGCCAAATATACAAAGTGGCACATGCATCTCGAGTACATTTACAATGGCTAATGGCCCTAACATACCCTGTCTCTATGTATCTATGTATCTATGTATCTATGTATCTATGTATTTATCTATCTATCTATCTATCTATCTATCTATCTATCTATCTATCTATCATCCATCTATCATCTACTATCTATCATCTACTATCTCTCTATCTCTCTATTGTCTATCTATTTCTGTATTTCTCCCCTTGCAAATAGCTAAATTAAATATATTTTTATTTTTTAAATAGTCCATATCATAAATGTAAGAGATGTATACTGAGAGAAGAAAGGCTCAAGGACCCTGTAAGGAGATGCTTTGGGCACATCAGAGAGAAAGACCACAGGGTAAACAAGCCTGCTGACACACAGTAACTCTATCATACATACTTCTTTGCAGCAGTGCAATATAAAGCAGTGATGGCCCATGATATTCATTGAGTATGACTATGAACAGAGGAGTAATGACAATTCTGAAATGTCTTCCTTCAGTTTCTTCTTATAAGCATTGGTTATGGTCAATATGGATAGAATCACAAAGAATACAAAACTTTGGCCATGCCTATATGAACATTTCTATATTTTTTAATTGAAATGGAAAGATCTACCCTAATGGTAGGCTGTGCTTTCCCAGGGGCTCGTGCTCCTGATCAAATAAAAAGGCAAAATCTAGCTGATCATCAATTCCCATCTGCCGTAGTCAGCCACACGGCACTGGGATGAATCTCCAAACCAGGCACAATTTTTGGGAGGAAAGTATTTATTGAAATAACAGATCAAGGGGAAGTTAAGGAAAGGCTGGCCCCCTTACACAGAACCAAGCAGAGACCGAGGCCCAAACCTCCAGAAGCAAGCAAGCACACTGTAACACTGTGACTCACAAAAAACAGCAGGATTGCCAGACTTGGGTTCTGGCTGCTATTTGCATATGCATCCCTAGAATTTTGCATCCAATTTCGAAATACCTTAGGGCCAGACCCCAGGAGACCAGGCAAAAATGACACCTCCTCCTGCCAGAAAGCTGGAGACAATTCACAATTATAATTAACACAATTATAATAAATTCTATTGGGGGACATCTATTCAAACTATCACACCATCTCATTCTACTTCCTGGATATGGCTTTCCTGCCATGGTGAACTTCACTTTCAAGCTATGAATAATAAGAAAACATTCCATCCTTTGATGATCTCTCTTCAGATGATTGGTATGAGCCAGGAGTAAAATAACACATATAGGCTGCTATTTAATTTATAGAAATATATGAAATTTGAATCAAGTATACATTTTGAATTTCCAGTATCACAAGATTAAGTATAAAAAAACAAAAATTCTCAATGAGTATGGATTTAATAAATGAATAAATTAATGAATGAATAAAGTTTATTAAATTTAAAATAATGGAAATTTTTCCATAGGATATTGATATAAATTTCAAATATTAATATTAATATTAATACCTGTAGTAAGAAAGGAGGGTTGTGAATGTGTATGAATTTTGTGATTGCTGAGCATTAGGATATAGGAACCAGAATGTATAGTAGCACATCTTTAAAAACAAAACAATTCTTAAATTTATTAAAATAGCCAGTCATTTTATAAAATAATTCATATATGAATATTTTAAAGTCATAGACATTTCCATTTTTTCTAGAACTACTCCCATACTTATTTTTAAATATTAAAATAAAATAAAATATAAATAAAATTAAAATAAAATAAAAATAAAATATTTAAAAATTAAAACACCTTTGTCTTGAACTACCTAGCTTGCTATTTACAGTCAAAGTGCTACATTGAAGGTAAAGGGAACATGTAAAAGGTATGAGTGAATTGCATTGAAATTTTCATAAGCCCGAGGTTGTAATGACACACAGACACTCTACACAATCACTGGCTCCCAAGAAGAAAAGTGTCACTGATTGGAGGGGAAGTGGGACGTCTAATGCATTTTTGTCCTCAAGGATTAGAAGAAAAATGGGTCTTTCAGCTCAGCAAGTGCTCACAACCAGCAATCCAAAGGCATTATTCGTGTGAAGCAGTTTGTAGAATTTGTCTCATTTGTCACTGCAATGAGTGGTCAAGGCTCAGCAAAGTTTGAGTTATGGTTCAGCCCCAGGGTCACTGGCCACTTGTTCAGAGTAATGCCTAAGGCTAACAGGTAATTCACCTCAAAATTCTCAGTAGTACCATCCATTCCAAATTATTAATACCCTACCTGAAGCTATTTTTATTAGCAGAGGGATAGAAAGTTACCTTATCATATAAAATAACAGGATAAAGAGCATATATAAAATACACATATACATGTATAAATTTATATGTATACATATGTATATGCATACGTTTGTATAGTATGCATTTAGCATTTAAATTACATACATATTTACATATATAGTACATATGTATATGTTTCTGTGTGAATTCTTCTACTTAGTAGGGCATTAGTTACTTTGCTCATTGTTGTGATAAATTCCCTGAGAAAACCAACTTAAAGCAGTAAGGGTTTGAAGGAATATAGTGAAGGATGTTGGGGGAGGCGTGACAGTGGGGTGAGAGGTTGTTGGTTATATTGTTTCCAGATTTAAGAAGAAGAGAAAGATCTGTGCATGTGCTCAGGTGACATTGGCTCCCCCCCTTCTTATTAGGCCTGGGATGCAGACTCCACTGAAGGGTGCTACATATATTCAAGGCGGCCTTTCCTCTACAAGTAAGTTTTTCTGGACATGAAGTCACATGTCCAGAAAGTCTAGGACTTTCCAAATCCTGTCAACTAGACAAGAAAGTTTCACCATCACATGTGATAAGAAGTGACCAGCAATTTGACAACCAAACACATAACTTTAAATCACATTATTCTATCCCTCATCCCTAAAGCCTTATGATCTTCCAAAAATACAAAAAACATTTAGCTTATCTAAAGGTTTTCATAATTTTAGCAGTTTCAGCAGCTTCAAAAGTGTAAGTACCAGTACTCTATTGAAAATTAGATAATCTCCTCTCTCTCTCTCTCTCTCTCTCTCTCTCTCTCTCTCTCTCTGTATATTTCCTAATATACAGTGGGAAAGAGTAAGCATCACCATTGCAAAATGGAAAACTGGGGCAAAACTCTGAAACAATTGCCCAAAACATGACCAGAAACCTGCATGGCAAACAGCAAATCCTACAACTCTGAGTCCCACATGTCTTTTGTCCCAGAAAGGAGTGTGGGATTTCTATTTAAAGGCTCTAACCTCTTTATCAGCCACAGTTGCCTTTATTCCACCTAGCTACATAATTCTTATGGTTTGCCCTCTTTCAATCTGAATGAGCAGTATGCTTGAACCTAGATGTTACAGTCTTGGAATTTTCCCCATTATACTACTGAGTCCACTACATGTGAATTCTGCCTTAATCAACTTTCAGGACATAGGCAAAATCCAGCCAGGTTATTTGCCAGAATAGAACATAACTGATTTTGATTTCAGTTCCTAATGCAGTCATGTTCCTCTCTGAAACTTCACTGGCACACACTCCAATTTTGGCACTTTTGTTGGCAGTCTACTCTTGGGATTTCATACCAAAATGGCCAGATAAACTCAGTTTATGGCATTCTTCTGTTACCCACAACATTCTATCCACTCTAATTCAGAAGTCCAAAAACAGCATGTTCAAGTTTCTCAGAACAACACACCCACTTCTTGCTAGTAGCATTCTATATTAGTGATGATTCTTGTTGCTATGACATTAGACACAATGAATGCAACTTAAGAAAGGAAGAGCTTATTTAGACTCATAGGTTGGAAGAATACCAAACGTCTTTTTCAGGAAGGCATGGTTTCTCAGAATGGCATGGCTGGTCACAGTCTGACCACAGTCAGGAAACAGAGAGTTGAATGCTGGAGATCAGAGGGATTCTTTTTATTTCTCTTTGTATTCAGCCCGTGACCACACTCCATGAAATGCACCCTGCTTACATTCCAGATGACTCCTTAATCGCATAGATATGTCCAGGTTTATGGCTCATGACTCCAAATCCGGTCTAGTGGACAATTAAAATTAACAATGAAAAGCATTTATGAGGGGCTGGAGATATATCTCAAAGGTTAAGGCGATTGCCTGCAGTGCCTAACAACTAGGGGTCAATTCTCCTGTACCCACATAAAGCCACATGCACAAAATGGTACATGCAGTTGGAGTTTGTTTGCAGTGGCTAGAGGCCCCTGCATATCCTCCCTCTCTCTCTCTTTCTCTCTTTCTCTCTCTTTCTCCTTTCTCCTTGAAGATAAATAAATATTAAAAAGCATTTATAAAATGTTGATGTGTATGATTATTTCTGATTTTTTAAATCTCTATTATAGATAATATAAAAGTTAGTATGTATGTTTTTGACTTTTAAAGTTGACTTTACTTCACATAAAACTTAACATGTTAGCGGTTTGATTTGATTCAAAATAGGATACATAGTCTCTACCAAAAAAAATTCTGAGGTCTATGGGGTAACAATTACAAAGTATGTACATGTCCAGTTTAGAAAAATATCCACAGTTTGTATATATTTCTTAGTCCCTTTGGCAACAAGCTGACAAGTTGTGCAAGCAAGTCACTCATCAATTTAATAAACAAAGCATCTCAAATTATGGGGATGGAAACTAGCTATCCATCATGTCTACTTTGAGTTAAATATATATAATAGTGTCTGATATTTCTCACATTTTAAAATATTCAGGGCTGATTATTAAAGAAAGTGTCTATTGTGAACACATTTTTTCTTATTATTCCATTAAAATACAGTAAACATCGGCTTACATGGCATTTACATTTTATTATGTATGTAATCTAGAGACAAAGTATATGAGTAGATTTTATGTAAAAGAATTAAGATCCATACATTTTTATTGGCAGATTCTGTAGCCAATTCTCTCTGGATATTGATTAACAGCTATATGGATCTATCCCCTTGGTATAAATTATATGACAAAAGTGATAAGACAATCCTGGATTCCTTTGCTAGCAACAAATACTGTGACATCAATTGTGTTTATACCATATATGTTTCAATATAATTCTGTTACTATTTACTCACAAGAGCAAAGATATTGCAGTTCAAAAGTCCAGCCTCACAAGAGTGCTCACTTTAGATGCCAACTGAAAATTAAGTCCAAAGGCAACCTGAAGTGCTTTCCTGCCGTGACAAATGCTAAGTGTCCTTGAAACCCACCAGCAGATTGATAAGTAGTCCCATGGATGCCTAAGATTCAAGAAAACAGTAAATGTTTGATTTAGTTTCACTGTAAAGGCTATGATTGAAGAAACAGGTGACAAACTCAACAGTAGAGTATCCAGAGGTTTTGCAACACACTAAATTTTTGTCTGTATGGAACTGAGCTGTACATGAATGGTGTGACCAAGCCGAAAGATCTCTACTCTTCTAATTCTTAGTTACTTCCAAAATGATATTCCAATAATTAAACATGACTTCAAAAAATACCTTTAACTACTCATCCATCATCAGTGATCATCGTAGGAATGTCTAACTGTCTAATCGAGTGGCTAGTTTTCCTGGAAAGCACTCATCATTATGAAACGACCTGACTCTGACTCTTCTAAGAAGTCATCTGTTGTATTCAACCTTCTCATTGCTGCGAAAGAGAAAGAGACAAAAAGCAGCTTGTAGAGGTAATAGGTTTATTTTGCCTTACAGATTTATGGAGACACTCCATCGTGGCATGGAAAACAATGGAATGCACAGAGGGTGGACATCACCTCTGCCACAGCACTGCAAATTACAGGAGGAGGTGTTCCAAAAACCAGCAAAGGAAAGCTATCTATAACCCCCAAATGACCACCCCCAACAACATAATTCCAACGAGGTTCCAATTCCAAAATTAACATCAGCTAGGGATTAAGCACATTATGTTTATGGGGGACATCTAAATTAAAGTACTACAATTTGCCTCTGGCCCTCATTAAATAATGACCAGACATGTAAAATGCAATGCACCCAGCCCAACACCAGAAGTACATATAGTTTTTATCACAATGATATTCAAACATTCACATAATTGAAGGTCTTTCAAATGAACTATAATACTAAAACCCATAATATCACAGAAGCTTCATTCTGCATTGGACAGCATTAGACATAGCAAAGGCAAATTTAACCTATATATGATTTAAAACAAACAGGGCAAACATCACAATTGCATAATTTTAACCATTAACAAGTCTCCTGGAGTTCCAATTCTGCCCTTCCAGCTAGGCTACTCACAATTCAGGAAAACTTCATGCACGTCTCCATGGAAGATTGGCAGACATTCCTCAGTTAGGGTATTTCCCTGGGTCTGCACTGGAACCCATGATTCATCCTCATGGCTCCATTTTGCTTTCAGAAAGGCACTGCAACACAACTGCTTCACACTGGCCATAGCCTTTTCCAAAAAACACTACCTTGTTGCAAATCCAATGACACTTTCCTCCTGCATTTGTTATACTCCGTAGTACCATTTGGGCTGTCAATTTGTTAATCCAGGGGGAACAAGGCCAACTTTGAAGAGCAAGAAAACTTTAACATTCAGGCCCCTTACTTCAATAGAGTCCACATTTTTTCTGCTGTCCCAATGCAGATCACCTAGTCAAATTTTAGTGGTTGTAATCTCCCTAACAATAGAAGGAAGCAAGCATCTAATACAAACTGCTTCTAGACCAGTCCCTACAGTTTTTTTTTCCTCACCCTCACAAGCCAAGTCTCACATTCCATAGCTCATACTGCATTCAGTTCTTTCCAAATCTGACCAGAATCCATCATGCTGTACTTCCAGCACTGAAAGGCATCTATTAGGCTGAGGTTTCAAATCCTTCCACATTCCATGCAAATCAGTTCCCAAAAGGCCAAAGCCCAGAACCAGAATTCCACTCTCTAGTATCAAAACTATTGTAGTAAACTTCTCACTGCTATGACAGAGAACCCAACAAAAGGCAGCAGCAGGAAGATGTGCTGATAACTGGCACGGGGAGTTTGGCTGTAACCCCCCTACATCAACCCCCAACAACACACCTCCAAGAAGGTTCCATTCCCCAATATTTGATCTAGGGATCAAATATTCAGAACACATTGTATTTACAGAGGGCACCTGAATTAAACAACTATGTCATCTAAATTGCTTAAGAAAGATGCAACTGTCACACAGGAAATTTCAAGAATCATCAAGCGACTCTTATATGTTAGGAACCAGGGCTAACTCAAAATAATTTAAATTGTTTTTAACTTATCATATAAATGTATATTAAGAACACTCCCTACCATACCTTCTTAGATTTATCATCTACTTTCTTTCCTCTCCCTCTTCCATTAGTCTTCTTTGTTTCACCAGGCAGTTTAACAATCTGCTCTTAAATATATAAATAATATAATTTCAGAAAATAAGAGACTGTAGATAGTTATAGTGTAGGAAGGGTGGATAGACTCAATGTAGGAAAAGGCATATAAGTGCAATAAAATAGAGGGTTGATATTGTTAATGGTGGTGAGAGAGGAGGATCCCAGGAAACCAGGAAAACATGGAAAGAAATCTTAAGGTTTTCATCTAAAAATGGACTAAATACATTTTTTAATGAGCCCAATGAGTAATCAGGAGGATATTAAGGGCCTCTGGCAGAGAAGGACACTGAAGAAGAAGGAAGATGTCAGAGAATAACAGGCAATGATGGCCTCTTAATCCTACATTTATAAACTTTTTCAATACATGTATCTTCTATAGTGTTAAAAGTGTTATATTGACCATTATTAGACATAAATCTGATAATCTCTTTGATGTTTATCTTATATAGGTCTTTTAAAGAATATTTTCAAAATAACCTCAGCCACTTGATCATGTTTTTCTATCACACAGCAGTGTATTATGCTAGTCTTTCATATAATTATTACAGAGAATTTTTAAACAATGCCATTTTTTATAAACATTAGATGGTAATGTCAATGAGTTCTGTTGAGAGAGCCCTGGAATTAATTGCGAATCATATGACTTTCTTTTTCTTTAATGCATTAACTTTATGCCTGGGTCATGGGGGATTTATTCTTAATGTTTTCTAGCTTATTTGTTAAATAAATTTGTTGAATAAATATTCAACCACCTGCCCCTCAACTCTATGATCCCACTAATTCCATTCATTTTGTTTTGATAACGATCATCAGACAGAGTTCTGTGATGGGGCTGGTTTGCACTGGCTCATGACTCTGCACTATCCTGGACCACTCCATCCCATTGATGTGCTCTTGGGAGATCACAGATTACCATGGCGGGAGGCCATCTACCAGAAAACCTGCAGCAGCCTCAGCTGCAATTCCATTTTCTTTCAGAGCCAACTGTAAACTTCACTGGCATTCTTGTCACATTTAGATGTGTTAATAGTATAGATTTCGACACGATTATTCTCTGTAACTCTTATTAGATTTTTTTATGTTTTGTAACAACTCATAAAAGCAATTTATACAAGTAGGTAATGCTGGTAAATTTATTTGTTTTTGTGTACTTTTATGTATTTGTGTATTAAATATATTTTATATGCTTTAAATCTTTTGAGACTATATTTAGTATAATAGATTTAAATTATTTTTTCAAATATTTTCTTTATTTATTTTCAATCAGAGAGATACAGAGAGAGATAAAGAGAGATAGAGAGAGAACACCAGGGCCACCACCTTGTGGGTCTGGCATATGTGGGTACTGGTGAATTGAACCCGGGGATCTAGGCACTGGAGGCAAGAGCCATCTCTACAGCCCAGATTTAAATTATTCAGTATAAGATATTAAGCATGTTACTTCCTAAGGCTTAAATTGATACGAATTTATTCTACTATATTTGAGAAATACAAAATACTGTCTGCTTACCAATAGTGCCCTATTCCTCAAATAAATTATCCTTTGAATAATACAGTGGATTTCCAATGGTAAATTTCAATGATAAAATAAAACCATGAATTTTCCCATGTTATAAATTAAACAAGAATATGTACCTATTTTCAAATTCAAGCAAAAAGGTTACATGGTGAAACAAATTTCGGTTCACACAAAAATTAATTTTGTCAGAGCAGAAAACTGAAATGCAAGCAAAGAAACATTGATTCTAAGTTAATTGCTATAATAGTTATTTTTTAAAATTTCAAAGAAAAACAGTAAATAAAGCAAAATGTGGTATAGCAATATCAAAATCTTAACATTATCTATATGGGGTATCAAAATAAAGAATCAAACATTATCAACATAATACATATATTATCTTGCATATATATATATATATATATATACTGTGTAATTATCTATGTATTATCTTGTTTTTAGTAACTTACTTTAACTATGGGGTAAATATATTTATACACTTTCATTCCACAAATTTCATATTCAATGCCTTATAGAAACTTAGTTCAAGGATGTCAGTATCTTGTACCAATTTTGGCATAGGAAAACAATGAAAAGAATCAGGTTGAAACTTTGATTCTGTAGCCGTTTCAATCATCAGGGCCCTATTTTCCCTGCTGGCGATACCAACTTCTATTACATTTGGTGTGAAAGAACAGAATTCAGCGCCTTTGAAATGAACATTGCAGAACTGTTGGCCAGCATTTAATGTGTAAGACCAATTCATAAGCTATTTTGCTCACACTTCATTGTTTTTTCTCAGATTCTTAAAATGTACTGGTTATTTACCTCCACAGGAAGATGAAGCATGTTGTCAGCCTCCTTGACAAACAGGAAAAACCCTGCTTCCTGATATGCTCCAGAATAGCTGCAGTTATTAGACAGAAAAAATATGAATGTTTCAGAGCATTTAATATGTTACACAGATGTTAAATACCCTAGTCACTATTTTTATCTTTAAAATATTTATTCATTTCATTTCCCACATTCTAAAGACAATACTGAGTATTTGTTCTCTCATTCTTCTAAAGTAGAAACTATTAAGCAAAATATCTTGTGTCTGTGGACTATATAAAATCTAATGTTTCATATTTTGTTTATTTTAAATATAAAGTATTTAGATAGGAAGTTGACATTTGGGTATGCATCATAAAAAAATGAAAAGTAAAATAGAACCCTTAGAAAGACAGAGATCTTATTGATGAATATAGAGACAATATATATTTCTAAGTACATTTCTGGTCTTGGTAAAAATTTCTTTTTAAAAAATATTATTTAATTAATTTATTTGCAAGAAGAAAAAGAGGTAGACAGACAGAAAGGGTGGGCCAGGGCCTCTAGCCGCAGCAAACAAGCTCCAGGTACATGAGTCGCTTGCAGCATCTGGTGCTACCCGAGTACTGGATTATTGAAGCTAGGTTGCTGGGCTTTGCAGGCAAGTGCCATAACCACTGAGCATCTCTCTAGCCCTTTATTATAATTTTTAATTCTATTCAGTAATTTCTATAGTAATTATTGACATAGTTAATAATGTAAGTTATTGCTTATAGTAGGATATATTTGAAAGGAAAAGGAGTGCTACAATAAAAATACACATTTACCTAATCCACCATTATGGTGGATAATTCATTTGGAATTTTATTCCTACTCTCTGCACTATTAGAATTCATTTTCTACATTGTTTCATGATGATTTATATACTATATATATATATCAGTTAGTGATACTTAAATAAAAGACCAAATTTTTGAGTAAATTTTTGAGTATTTTGAGAAAATTTTATATCAAAACATATATATATTTTTTTTCAAAACATATATAAATAATGCCATCATGGATACAGTGCTGGGAAGTACTTTAAGCTCCATATTGTGTATATTAATATCCCACCTACTCAGCAACAGAAAAGTGCTAGTCATATGCACCAGGTTAAAGATGCAAGCTCATCAGTTAGAACTTTCTCTTCTGTCCATTAGTCCAAAATATTTTTTAAAAATCTGTGTCATGGTTTGATCCAAGTGTCCCCCATAAACAAATGAAGGTGTTCTGAATGATAGATCCTCAGCTGATGGCAGTTTGGGTTTTACAACCTTGAAGGAGCTGTGTTGTTGGGGGCGGGTTTATTTGGTTTATAAGCCAGCTTCCCCTTGCCAGTGTTTGGCACACCTTCCTGCCACTGTTTACAGTGCTGTGGTGGTGATGTCCACCCCTCTGCTCATGCCATCGTTTTCCCTGCCAGGATGGAGTCTCCCCCGAGTCTGTAAGCCAAATAAACCCATTTCTTCCCAAGCCGCTTTTGCTTGGGTTCTTTCTGTACAGCAACAGAGAAAGTTGACTGCAACAATCTGTTTATTTCTGCCTGTTTTATAAGTTTGGTAAGGAACAAAACTAAGTAGTGACTAATGGAGGAAATAAAATAAATTAAACCTTCATGCCTGAGAGAACATTTCAGGACTATTTATTGAACTATTCTATATTAATACAACATATGCTTTTAAATAATTGTTTAAAAAATATTTATTTATTCATTTTCAATCAGAGAGAGAGAAAGATAGATAAGGAGAGAGAGAGAGAGAGAGAGAGAATGCACCAGGGCTACCACCTTGTGGGTCTGGCTTATGTGATTCCTGGGAATTGAACCTGGCGCCTTAGGCACTGGAGGCAAGTGCCTTAACCACTGAGCAATCTCTCCAGCCCATCAAACTGTAATTTATTCTAAGTATAATCCCAAGAAGTTTTAGTCCAAAAACAAGTCCATTAAAAATATAATGTGAGACTGTAAAATAGAAGCATTGCAAACATACAAACCTATGAAACAATAAATTTTACTTGTAAATTATTAGTTATAATTTTATTTCAGTATGGACAATTACTATAAGCATCTGTGATCTATATTGTAGAAAAATCTTTTCCTAATGGCAATCAAATTATTATAGTCAAAATAACATTTAGTAAAAAATATAATATGCTTGATGAATCATTATATATTTTGTGTTCAAATAGTATAATGTTGAATAATTCTTGCTTTTGTGACACTCCAATCACCAATCACACATGGAAAATGAGGCGAATGTAAACACTTGATAGGAATGTTAGTGGTTGTAGTTGGTGCTGCTTGACTTGTTTACATAAGTTATATATTTCAACACCTTTCTAGATATTTTAGGCTGAGAAACAAGAGTGAAATTGGTGGAATATGAGTCAGTTTTGCATCTTTTTTAATTTTTTAAATCTTTTTCAGTTTTGCATCTTATATACAAAGCAATAGATAAACGAATTTTCTCTGATATATGACAAAATTACAGTTGATAGCAAAGTTTTCAGGATCAAATTTCTCATGTTCAAGCCAATATTTATTTTTTTCTGATTATTAATGGTTCTATTCCATTCTAACATAATATCTAATTGTGATTTAAAATTATGTTTTTCTTATGATTAATAATGAACACTTATATGTTGTTATTTGAATATTTTTGGATTTATGCTTATCTGAGCAAGTGGAACATGGTTTCTTTGGTTTCTTCGTAGTTCTATAAATGAGTTCTATGATTCCTTTTTCACATTAAATTCCTGACATGATTTATACACACATAACATATGTTATGTTTGCATTATATATATATATATATATTTATAATCAGATATCAGATTTGAGTATGCATATAAAAATGAAAAGTAAAAATTTAGTTTTCTCATACAGTTTCTTAATTTTCATTTTATTTTGATAGTGTCTAAGAATAATAAAATTAAAACCAAATTATCTTTCATTTTCTTATTGCCTGTATTATGAGTATGATTTTAACAAAGAATTCATTTTTTCCTTAGATTATATTCTCCATCTATATCCCTACTGCAAGTATTGGTCTATAAAATTCATATATATCACCCACTGTTGCAGTTCTCTTTTTGTTTCTGGGACAAACACCTGAAGAAAGGCAACTTATGCATGAAAATTGCTTATTTCAGACCTGCATATTCTAGGGGAAGGTTCATCCTGGTGGAAATAGCTGACTCACTGCGTTATAGCAGAGAGTTTCAGCACCACCAAGCAGGAGAGTCTATATGGCTAGACACAAGACTCACCCTCTTCTTCCTCTAGTGGGGCTCTTCTTGCTGGAGACTTAGGTAGGAAGATTAATATGAAACAAAAATACCTGAGGTTATGGAGACATTTACATTCAAAACAACCACATCCATTAAAAGTCTAAGTAACAATCCAAAAAATGGGGGTGAATAAGAGGAAGAGGATGGAGGGGAGTGCTCTGGAACACTATAATCCAGGCATGTCATGATCACTGTATACATGACCTTCCAGTGATTTTCATTGCCTATAAGAAACCCACTAAGCATTGGGACCATCAACTTACCGTTATTGGCAGTTAATGGTGACTAGTGAAATGGAATCCACATCACAGAAATGTGTAGCCACTGGTAGAACCCACATGCTCTGCTAAATAACTACCCACTTGTGTGCATGCAGGAAACTGTAATTCAGCACAATGGGTCTCTTTCATATACACAAGAGAAACACACACACACACAGACATAAAATTAGAAGAAGATCTTGTTGGGAAGAAGGGTTTTAGTAGAAGAGACATACATAGGGCATCCAACAGAAGGTAATGGGGGATTAAAACTAAAATATATTACATGCCTGTATAAAATATTCAATAAAATATAAATTAAAAATATGGCATGATTCCTTGAATATCTTCAATGGGGATCTAAACTTAGTTGAATATACAAAAGACATTAATTTTATTATTTATGCATTTTTGAGAAAAGAGTGAGACAGCAATAAAGACTGATCATGCCAGGGCTTCTTCCTGCTGCAACTAAACTCAAGAGGAACATGCTACTTTGTGTGTCTGGATTAACATGGATACAGGGAAATACAACATTGGCCAGCAGTCTTTCTGAGCAAGTGCCTTTAATGGCTAAGTAATCTTCCTAGCCCTGAATATACAAGAGACTCTTAAGGGTGGTGCCAGAAGATGTGAGTCTTAAGCTCATAGTCTTGTTCACAGCCATAACTCCTCCCTTATAAATTCTGCAGGCAAAGTAAAACGTGAGAAGTAGAAGGAGGTGCAGGAGAGATAGTTCCTAATAGTCACCCATTGAAGGTACAAGGGACTCTGAAAGCCATTGCTGCCCCTCAAGTTCCTTTGGAAATTTGTATTCCTCTGTTTTTTATTAAATATTTTATTTATTTATTTATTTATTTATTTATTTATTTATTTATTTGAGAGAGAGAGAGAGAGAGAGAGAGAGAGAGAGAGAGAGAGAGAGAGAGAGAGAGAGAGAGAGAGAATGGGAGTGCCAGGGCCTCCAGTCACTGCAAATGCTTTTTTTTAAAGCTGAGTCAATTTGAAGTTTCTTCCCATACATGCAAATGAGACTAACTAATACACAGCTAATTTGAGCTACATAGAACATTAAAATGGAAAATGATGCTTAATCAGACAAATTATCACTGCATTGATTTTATTTATCCTGTAAGTTAACTAATTAAGCTCACTTCCTTTTCTCTTCAACTACTCCCACTCCCTCGTCACTCCAAATTGCACTTGTTCAATTTTATCCTTTTTTTAAAAGTTATTACATCTTCTGCCTATAAATTTTCCTTACATTATATATTAACCCTAGAATGTTTCCCTTTTCAAATAGTTACAATTTTTCTGTTTTTTTATTACACAAACATTGCATGTGTTTTCTATTATTTAAAAATGCATATTTATAATGAAAATTACTTGGGTTGAATGAATAAAAACCCATGAAAACAAGTATGAAAAAGCAAAAAAAAAAATGTTTAAAGAAATAAACTAATGAGGTTCAATACCTAGGATCCTTAACTACAAGCAGGAACAACCTCCCCCCTTGTCAGCTCCCACTTGCCTGTTTTTATCCTGTGGATTTCATCCAGATGGAGGGTTCTCTCTAGCTAACAGTGATCATTGTTAACAACGGTAGTATAGGTATAGCTCCCTGAAGAAAGATCACTGGCATGTGTCTCAGTTCTCTGCAGACAGCAGCACAGGTTGATCTCACAGTTTCATATACTAAGGGATTACCTGGGTCCTGGGCTTCAGGCTACTCTTGTGTCTATAGTCCTGGCAGAGGTCTGTGATGAAGTTTTATCTCGAGGCTCAGCAGGGAAACAAATCAATCCTTTGCTCATACGTGGGTCTAGTTGTAAGACTTCTTCTCTCATTCATGCTGAAATGAAGACTTCAAATCCTTTTTTATTTATTAAGTTGAAACTCTGTATGGACACATGTGCTGACACCATCATTTCCCTCCTCCCTGCCCACATTCCACTGAGTGCCCTTTCTGTGGGATTACAGATATTCAACATGGAGTTGTGGGTTATGAGTGGTGAGCAGAAATCAGTCAATGGTGGGGGGCACAATGCCTCTGGATATTTTCTCCCACACTGTGACTCTTACTATCTTTCCACTCCCTGTTCTGGAAAATTCTTTGAGCAGTAGTGGATGAGTTTTAAGTCTTTAGTGTTGACTTGATTTCTGTTTTGGTTCATTTTGAATATCCTCAATGTCTGCCCTGGCTGTCAAGTTCATCATGGAGGAAGCTCTCTTACAAAGTCCTTGGTGGTTTCACCTGGTCCCTCCCTGGCTGATGTGCTAGGGGTTGTTCACCCCTTTGTTTTCACCGCCTTAAAAATAATTCTCCAATGAAGAATGAGATCAGCATAGTTGAAATGTTACCTAAGAGATATTTTGATGAGTGTATTTTCCCTTTAGTCCAAAGACTAGTGGGAGCTTCTAGTTTGAGTTAATAACCTTGGTCTGCATTTTATTATGACCTAGTTGCCAGTTCCCAGATCCCAGTTCCAGATATGAGTTCCTTTCCAGTGTACCATTTCTTAACCAATCAGAGAGCCATTAATTACCCACCTAGGCGAGGTGCCATTATTGCAAAGGTGTGTACATCTTGTCAGGTTTGTCACTTTCCTATAGCAGTATTCCTGGAAAGCTCATAATTTTGTTGGCCATTTTTCCCCAGCAGCTCATGTAGGCTTTCCAGCACTATATAGGTTACCCATCTAGGAACTGGATTCATTTCAGATTATAGCCAGGTCTCTCAATGTCCTTTGTCAGCTGCATATGGTGTCTTTAGCAATAAGGTTTTATCTTTTACTGCAGGTGGGTAATCAGGTGCTTTGACAGAAGCCCATCTTTTTTTTTTTCTTTTTTGCCAACCTCTTAGATTTCTCCAATCAACATTTCAATGTGAATATTAACTGTTTTCTGGTACTGGAAGTTGTAAACCATAGTCAAAAGTTTTAGGGTTTGGCTTCATCCCACCTTCTCCAGGGCCCTTCTTACCAGATTAGCACCCTCCTACTTCTATTGAGGGTTATATCCTGTAGTCTGCTATCCAGGAGAAAAGTTTCTATAGTACCAATTCAATTTGGATTTAGTTTTGCTTGTATCTCCACATGGACCTCCACTACCCTCCCTCCAAACATTTCCATCCTTGCCATATGTCCCTCAAGTTGCCTGTAAATTATGCCTGCAACCCAAGCTCATCCAGGTTAGGAACCACAGATGAGATAGAAATGCAATATTTGTCTTTCTGTGCTTGTGTGAGTTTGCTTTGTATAATCTGTTCCAGGTCCATCCATTTTTTTTTTAAATCACATTATATCATTTTTCCTTACTGCTGAGTAAAATTCAACTGTGTATATGTACCACATCTTCATTATCAAATTATCAAACATGGGTATCTGTGTTGATTCCAGTTCTTATCTCTTATGAGTTGAGCAACTATAAACACGGTTGAGCAAATATCTCTACAGAGAAGAGTAAAGCCTTTAGGTTATATGCCCACTAGAGGAACAGGTGTGTCAGTTGATAGCTCTATTTTCATCTTCTTAAGGAAACTCTTAACTACCTGAAAGAGAAAAAAATAGGAGGAAGTCTCCATGATATAGAACTATAGAAATACTTCCTGCACAATAACCTAGTAGCACAGGAAATTAAACAATCTCTCAACCATTGAGATCTCATGAAGCTACAAGGCTTTTATACAGGCAAACATACCAAAAACAGATCCAATAGATTACTCACAGAATGGAAGAAAATTTTCATCTGCTATACCACTGTCAGAAGCCTGATATCTAGAATCTATAAACATCTCAAAAAACTAGCCAATAAATAACCATTACACTCAAAACACAGGGCAGATAACTGAATAGGGAATTCTCAATGGAAGAAATACAAATGGCTACTATTTAATTAAGAAAATGTTCAACGTACTTAAACAACAGACAAATTAAAACAAGTATGAGATTCTACCTTATTAGAGTCAGGATGTCAATCATTCCAAAATTGACTGTCAATAGCTTTGGCAAGGATGTGATGGGAAAGGATCCCTCATTCACTAATGGTACAAGTGCAAACTTGTATGTCCAGTATGGCAATCAATTCCCTTCTTTTGCACCAGAACAGACACTTCTTTCAGTTGCTTTAACATGACATCTCACAACCACAAAAACATCAAGAGAGAATCTGCTAATTTAGTCTTGTATTTATTTGATATCTCACTTCCTGTGTTTTTAAAAATTTTTTGGTATTATTTTGTCCATGTTCTTGTGTGGGAATGTAGGCATTGCACCTGCCACAGCCCATGTGTGGAGGTCAGAGGACAATTTTCTGGGACCAGTCCTTGCCTTTTATCTCGTTTGAGAGAGGGTCTGTTCGTTTTCACTGCTACACTGGTCTGTAAGCTTCAGGGAGATTCTTTCTCCCTTCCCTTCTCACCACAGGTGCACAGGGATTACAGAAGCCTATAGTGGCATTTTTTTATTTGTTTGTTTTGTTTTGTTATTAGTAACCAATATTTTAATATATTTATTATGAATAAGTATATACATTGTATGAGCAAATCTTGTGAATATGTCCCCATTTCCCTCTTCTCTGTCCACTACCTACTAAGTGCGCATACTGGATCTGTCCATAGAATAGGGGGTTATAAACTGCAACAGAGGTCGCCAGTTTTTCTTGCTTTTTTTTCCTCTCCCTTGTGTAATATTGCTGAGGAGGGCAAATTCTCTGGGTATATCCCCATCATGGCTCTTAAATTCTTTCCACCCCCTCTTCCACTCAGTTCCCTGAGTCATAGTGGGTGAGTTTTGAGTCAGCTTTGTTGTTGAGATCTTAAGCATCTCTGCATCTTTGCTCTAGATTGTGTTGGGCATCATTGGTGTCTGTCTCCATTGACCTTTCATGGGTTATCAGACTTGCTGTGGTGATTGGTCTCCTGTTTGTCTCCTCACTATCTGGTAGGTTTTATTTGGGCCCTGTGTGAAGGCTGGGGTGGTTTGTTTCCTGCTAGGATGTCAGCCATCATCCAATGTCATGGCTCTCCTCAATGCCTTTTGAAAAATACAAACAGAATCTGTATCAGAGAGTGAGATCAATATAGGTTAAATGAGACAACATTGCTATTTTGGCTAGCTCCTAATGGGTGAAGCCTCTCTGTAGCTCTCTGGTAATGGGAATTTCCCCTAGGAACCAGAGTTCTTTGACCCCATAGGATTTTGCTGTGGATCCCAGTTCCAGTTAAGGGTTCCTTGTGACTAAGCACAACTCAGCCAGTCATTAAGCCACTGATTACCCTCTGTTGTTTAGTGCTGCTTTTGCACAAATGAGCATTTCTTGACTTGCTGGTCTCTTCCATACAGCCATGTGTTCAGCGTTCTTGTGACTACTGTCTATATTTTATAACAGTGGTCTTAAACATGGTAGATTTACACCATCCTTTCAACATATTCTGCGAATTATAAGTTACTAGGTGGTTCCAAATATAAAGAAATTATACAAGTGCAGAATGAATAGGAGGTGAGGATGGCAGAAAGTGTTTGTGAAGTCTATCCATCCTTATCATCTATCCCCTCAGTTGAATCACTATAGTTTGATACTTATTTGACTTACTTTATTTTCTCATACATTCAATAAGTTAGTGTCATCTTCTGATTTCCTTCCAGTTTATATTCTTGTCTAGAAATAGATATTCCAAAAAATACCTACTTAAAAGTAATAAGAGTCGTGGTGAGTGAGTAATAAGGCTGCTTTATTGTTGCGGGCTTAGAGGTCCTTGTGTCGAAAATCCTTGGTTCCTGTCTCAATGGCCTATCCTGTGTTGATTCAATGACTGTGGTTATAGGTCCCTTGTTCATCATTCATTGTCTGCTGAGTTCCTTATGGATCCTCCCTGATATGACTGTGGTGGCTCCTCTCTT
>PVHP010027845.1:0-23572 GCA_004024765.1 Zapus hudsonius
TTTTTTTAAGAATGGCCAAGTTCATTACAAAACAATTGCAAAAAGGTATCAAAAACTTCAGCATCTCATTAATTTTATAATTTTTCAAGTTTTTAGATAAGTATTTCTCCATTATATTTTGGGGTTTGTTTCTCTGTCCTATAAATAATACCCACAGTGATTCTTAAAATTAGGCATTGTCTGGTGTCCCTAATATATTCACTATATAGTGATGAGATTACTACCATAAAGTTACACAGGCCATTGAGAAGTTTCAAAAAAATATGGCCATTTTATTACACTACTATCAGTTTCTTTTACAGGAACTTTAGAGGTGGTGTTGTGTGAGATCATTTAAGGCACTTCTGTCCGTGACATTCCCACTGCCAAAACAAGTTTAAGAGCATGGTTTTATAGGTATTTCAGTGTTTCTAAAGTTTACTGCTTTCATGCCCAGTAGCTATTTTTACAGCCTCAAGAGATTTACTTTATATACTATTAAAAGAAAAACAAGAGAGAGAGACAGAGAGACAGAGAGAGAGAGAGAATAATTATGATAATGAAAATGAGACTATTTCCAGTTGAGTCTTAAAGTATACATACAGGAAGATTCACATGTATTTGTTTTTTTCTTCCACTACAGAAAACTTATCTTCAGGGCTGGAAAGATGGTTCAGCATTTAAAGGTGTGTTTGGTTGCAAAGTGTGATGGTTTGGGTTCAGTTCCTGAGTACCCAAAGAAAGCCAGACATAGAAATGCAAAGTAGCATATGAATCTGGAGTTTGTTTGTAGTGCCAGGAGGTCCAGTAAGGCCATAGTCTCATTCTGGGTCTGAGACCCTGTCCTCTCTCTCTCTTTCTGTCATAGAAATAAATAAAAAATATTTTTAAAATTTAAAAATAAGAAAAAAACCTTAGCTTTAATCAACTTAGTTATCTTTCACCCAAACAATTAAAAATATATAATATCTCCTCACTACAGATTTGGAAGCTTAGAAAATGCCAATAATGATGGGAAATGTGATAGTTCCTACAGTTTCCAATCATCTACACAGATGTGTTACTCTTTTCCTCATATAAAGTGCTTATCTCTCAGCATCTGAGAGCCAGCTCTCTGGTTCACTAATGTTTATGACTTTGTGGGGGTGGTTCAGGATGATTTTAATATGATTTTTAAAATAGAGGGTAGTGGTAAAGCACATATCAATGTAGGAGAGAACCCTCTTTTCCCATAAGAAGTGATTATTGGCTTTTTCAAGCATGCTTATTCTAGAAAGAGAAAAGCTAAAATCCCTGAGTTAAGATTGTCTCTGAGCAGCAGAGCCTCTGGCAAGGTGGAGGATGAACTCCTAATTGTACTTCATTTCTTCAGTGGGGCGCAGAGGGTTCAGTCTCCTCCTGTTCTCAGGAAGTGAGAAAGATTTGGAAAGCACTGTAGTTGGGGCACATGCTAGTGACAGAGAGAGACGGACCACACTTTCCAGGACCTGGAGAACCTTATTATCTACTGACCAGATGTCAGGCACTTGGCTTCCATTCTCGCTTTGCTATGGAATCTTAGCAAAGGCAACACTTTGGAGAGGGGCTGTCTCTGTGGTCAGGATAAGGGGTGATGATCTTTCACCCACAAATAAGGACGAAATCCAGCACAAAGGAATGGTAAAGCTATGGGATCATCTTTCCTGGGATATCTCCTCCACCTCTGCTTTCCAGATAGGAAGCTTTAGTCAGTCTTTTCCACCAAAAGAATCTGAGATTCCTTATGACCTTAAAGCATTTCAGATAAATATAGCAACATGTTCATGGAATGAAGTCCATAGGACCTCCTCATTCTTGGTGAAAAGAGGAACCATGGCAAAGAAATTTGATTGTTCACAAATAAAAATGTCATGAAATTAAAAAAAGTTACAGGACAGGTTTTTCCTTTTGGCCTTTTGTTTTCTTCTTTCAACCTTGTACCTGTTCTGAGATACAAGATCCTGGGAATAAAGAGGGAATGTGAATGTAGGGGTGGAGGTATAATTAAATCTTAAAGATTTTTATACTAATAGTCTTGGCTAAAACGTTATGTTTCCAAGTAACTAGAAAATACATTTCTACACCGAACTGACTGTGCTGCCAAGATTTTCCATGGTCTTCTTGCTACTGATGTGTGTCTTTACAGGACGGAAAGACCTCAAAAGTGAGCCTCTCTTCAGGGGAAAATGATGAATTTTGATATCATGTTACAAAATCAAAACAGGAGGTACACACAGTTTTCTTTAAGATATATCAACAGTTAAAGTAAAAGAAAAAGATTACTAACCAGTAATAACATGTTTATACTTTCTGCACTGTTGCAGTCAGCTTTCCATTTCTGAGACAAACACATAATCAGAAATAGCTTATGGGAAAAAAGGAGTTTATTTATTTCAAGCTTATATATAACAGGGGAATACCATCAATGGAAGAAAAAGCTGGCTCAATTCCATAAATATAAGCTAAGAGAAACCACCAACAGCCAGCACCTAGCAGGGCTGGATTCAGATTCCCCCCTCAGTTACACGCCCCCTACTGCAGGGCCATGCCTCTGAGGGTCTCCTGTTGCAAGCTCAGTTTTCAGAAAACATCAGATTCTATGGAGCCATAGATTCATAATATCACATTTAAGCTGCCACATGCAACAGTCATGCTTTCTTTAGTGAATATGCTACCGCTATAATAATAACAGAGAAGTTAAAATCAAGTTTACTATAATCTAGTGTCTTCATATTAGTGCTGGAAGGTGTTACATGAGCTGCCAGTGGAAATTGCCAACAATATACAGAGAAAACAGAGATCATTGATACCCAACACCCATCAATGTTAGGAGAATGTTGAGGACACTGCTATACAGCAAAGACCAGCAAGCCAAGAAGTGCACATCTGTGCATTAGTGGTGCTAAACCTAGGTGGGTAATCAACAACTTACTGATTGGCTATGAGATCTGATCAGTGACAAGGAACCCTTAACTAGAACTGAGACCCATGCTAAACTCTTATGGAGACCAATACCCGGGCTCCAAGGGGAAACTTCCACTGACCCGAGATCTCACCATATCAACAATATATATTTCAGAAGGCAGTGAGGACTATGAACAGCCCAACTCCACCCACAGGACATGGGATGATGGATGACACCCAGGCAGATGAACCACCCCTAACTTATCAATGAAACCTTTGAGGAAGTCGCAAGATGAGCTAGAGAACTACCTCCACAGGAAGTCAGATAACCTATGAAAGGGTAATGGAGACAGATGCCAAGGATACCAACCACAGTCCAAAGCAGAAATCCAGAGACTCTTAAGATCTCAACTTAAAACTTACCCACCATAACTCAGGGAGCTGAGAGGAAGAGGGAGCAGAAGGATTATAAAATCCATGGTGGGGGAGAATAGCCAGAGACTTTGCCCCACTCAACAATAACGCATAAAGGGAAAATTTGGCTATTTCTTCTACAATTCATAACCCCCTATCCTATGATCGGATCCAGCAATCCCACTGAGAAGGGCTTCCAGCAGGTTGGGTACAGGGGGGAAGGAAAAGGAGGTACCATCACAAGACTTGCTCATACAGTGTATCTAATTATTAACAATAAATAAGTTTTTTTAAATAAAAATGGGCTCATTTCATTTGAGGTCTCATCATTCAAAACATAGAGGAACATTATTGAATGTTTTCATTCCAGGAAAATAATTATATTTTAAAGGGAATTTCTGCTGTCTCTCTTCTTCATAGATAGATTGGTTGAAATTTCAGTCTCAAAGTGTTTAGAGCCATCATTACATTTTATTTTTCACAAAACTTCCTTAAAGGACAGTAATTATCATTCACTTTATTTGGTGCTTAGCGATTTCACAGTACCAACAGCAGAAGCACAATTGAAAATGAGATTTAGATTTCCAAGTCTTAGCATCATTGTGCCAGCTCTTAGGAGGTTCACCCCTCATCAATTTTGTTATGATTTAAGAATCACAGAACAATCTGGCTGTCTTTTCCTACAAACATAATCCCCAAATGCCTGCAGTCTTTCTTTGTCATTAGCTTTCCCCATTAAAGATGTAGGCACTATAATTGTTTTCTGCTTAACACAATTGTCAAATGAGCAGAGAACTGAAAGTGGTTACTTTTATAAATCTGCCTGTCTGGATGCAAGCGTGACTCTCATCACTCTTCCTGAACTAGGAGCTCTGCAGCTCTGGCTACAGCAACTGGTGAGGATCTAAAAGGAAGCCAAAGCTTGCATATTAATAGCTTCTTCCCTCTTTCTTACAGCAATGCTTTAGAGAAATTCTGAGCTGAACTTTAGTTCTTTCTTAGGGCAAAATTCCCAGAATTACAAAAGCAATGTTGAGAGGTAATTGAATATACTTAGATTTAGGTCTTAATTACCTTTTTGATGGGAGGTTTATCTTTAGCATGGTATTTTGATAAAGTAACCAGACCAATTATTTTGTGTGATATCCCACTGTGTTAAGGAAATGCAGACTGTAATTCTGAGATAAGTAAGTTCAGTAGGGATAATGTTCTGAAAGTGTATCAATTATGGCAGCCTTTTAGGTATATTTTTACCCGTAGTTAAGCATTCCCAATTGACTGGATTTTAACAATGTCTTGCTAACCTTTTACTTATGTATTTCTGGTAGTAAGAGAGAGCCATGTGATTTGAGCTTACAGCAAAGTCTTGGCACTTAAAATTATAGAAAAGGTGCTTTAAATTGTCTTTATTTTCCTAATAAAAACAGAGTTGGTGTCATGAGATCACTCAATTTTTAGTTATATACACACAGCAGGAATATGGAAATCAATGGACTTAAAAGAAACTGGAATCAGCAGAAAACCCTGGTCAAAAGAAAAATAGCACCAGTAACAGATTTAACAGCTAAATTTCTTAGGTAAACACTTTTTCTTTTCTGTGCCTGAGATTGAAAACACAAATACCACCCAGAAGGCCTCAGGTAGCTCAGAAACTGTCTCAGGTAGAAAGGAGCAGAAAGGAGAAGATATTCAGGCCTGAGATAACCTCTGACTGAATCTAGGACACCTCTTACCTGACCACAATGTTCACCTGTGGCAGAATTACAGAACTGGGATCTTTCGATGATATTTGAGGTCGGGAAGAGATGCTCATTTTAGCCCAGTGGCACATTTAAACAAATTGTATAATCCCTTGGGCTGGTGACCTCCAGGGCACAAACCCCTCTAAAGTGTGTCTTCCTTTCTAATTCAGCACTGGCCACCAGACAGGCTGCTGACAGTGGAATTCTGCTGCTGTGTACCTTATCAGCTCCTGGCACAAGCCTTCACAATCAAATGTGCACTTGACATGAAGCCAAGCTTTACAACTCTGAAGGCTTAAGCTCTCAGCTCTCTTTCCCCCACCTACTGCATGGAAATGATGGAATGATAGATATTTGTAACATTGGTTTCAACATGTAAGAATTGCTCTGAACCCAGTACTTGGCACTCCAGCAATGGATATTGTGACTTCATCAGTTTCTGGGGGAAGATTTCCTATGGTTTTTATCTCATCAAACATTACTAAAAATGGTAGATGCCATAGTCAGTGACAAGAATGACATTTGTAATGTTTCATTTGTGATCTTATGCTTGTATAAATGCATCCTGGGTGCTGTGCTTGTTTGGGAAGTATGGGAAAGTGTTCTATATGCAACCTTTACAAAAATACATGATTCCAGCATATTTCTTCTCTATCTCACTCACAGTTTGAGTTGAAATGATCTCAGATGATTGTACCTGGATATCAGAGAGGTAAAAAAAAAACATCTTTTCAGGCGCAGTTTCCTATGAAGAGTGACTTTATGCTGAATATTCTTGAGTAGACCAAAGTTTGATGAAAAAAGAAGGGAACATGGAGGGTAAAAAGTCTTTTATACAAGGTAGGTATATCTAATATAAAGGCCAGGTGTCTAAAGGCATTTTGAATACACAAGCTACAAAATTTCTTTAGGAAACTCCTTCTTCAGCCCATTACTGATGGTGCTCCCATATCCAAAATTTTTCTGTTCATAGTTTTGGTTATCCAAAAAGCTATATTCACATTACTTTGATCACAGTATAATGCTGTAATTGTTTAATTTTATTGGTTACCATCGTTAATCTCTTGTTTAACTGTAGTATGAAAATATTAATAGGAAAGTTCTGAAATAAACAGGTCATAAGTTTTAAGTCATGCATTCCTCAAAGCAGTCCAGTGAAATCTCAGGCCATCTTATTCCCCTTCATCAGGGGTGTGAATCATTGCTCTGTCCAGCCTGTCTGCACTCCGTACACATCTGCCTTTGGAACTGTTTGACAGATATGGTTTAGCCATCCAGACCATCAGATCCAGTGCTGTGAAACTGCAGTGCTTATCCTCCCTAATTTTATGCAGCAGCCTCACATGAAATCACAGCCTCAACAATATAGTCACTTCACCTCATCACACAGCCACCATGTCATTCTCCCATCAGCACAAGAGGAAGAAGGGTGAGTGTAGTACAGAAAGACATTTTCAGAGAGAGGGAGAAAGACTAGGTCCCCAAAACTTTCATATATTGTATTAATTGTTGTATTATATTATTGCTTTTGATTGCTGATAATACATATTTTGAAAATTAAACTTTGCTACATATATAAACATGCGTAGAAAAATAGAAGACATATTGTTGAGTAGTATTTTCAGTTTCAGGCATGCACTGGGGATCTTGGTATACCTCTTCTTGTTTAGGAGTGATTACTGGCCCACTATAGAATCACAGTCCATTTATTTTATTACATAATAATTGTTAATTCAATAGTTTATGCAATAGATCCTGAATTTATTATTTAAATGCTCTAAAAGGAATAGACAATGTAATGGAATTTATTCAAATACTATTCTTAAGAAAAATTTAAGAAATGTTCTAAAGTATTCATGTGCAGGTTGTAGCCATATTAAATGAGGTGGGAAATATGACAATTAAAAAATAATGTTTTCTTAGGCTGTAATCACCGATTTATCACCCCATCCCAACGTGTCCTCCTTTGTGCTTTCATACCTCACAATTCCTTTTCCTGTTTTCACACTTCTCATAACCTTAATGTACATCAACTGATGACTGAAAAATGAAAATCTTGTTTTCAAACCAATGGAGGTTTACTCGGTTATGAAGGAAAGCAAAGTAAGAAATTAGGAAATTTTATTCTAAGTGAAGTAACCCAAGTGCAGATAAACAAAAATTGAATGTTATATCTCATGTGTGAGTCTTAGCTGTTAATATTTGTATGTATATAATTGTGGGGATGTGAAACTAAGTAAAGATTATGATTTGAGGTAGGACACTATGAGGGTGGAACATTTGTTCTCAATTCAGAACCCTAACCATGTTTCTTCACTTAAACTTATTATATATATATATATATATATATATATATATATATATATATATATATATATATAGCTTTTATATTCTTGCTGTGAGTTTTATTCTATTTACCAACAAGCATTTCTGTGTAATTTATAATTTGTCTCCCTTTTTGTGACTTCTATTTATGCCCAGAAAATTTCTAGCCTATTGTAATTATTACACACTCTAATTTTGTCTTGGGGGAAATGAGATACACTCCTTTATGCTCTCTTAATTCATAAAACAGAAATGAGTGTCTAACTTTCCACATTGCAACATGACATCATCCACAAATGTTTCAGGTTGTGTTCACAGCTGTTTAGGGACTTGTGTTTCCCATTTTAGAGCTTTTCGATTCATTGTTACAATTCATTGAGGAATCTCTCTAAGACCTCTAAAACAATTGGCCATTTCTTGACTAATCCCTTTCAACCATGCTATTGTATAAGGCAATGTTTTAATTGACATATAATCATTAGACAAGTACATTGCCTTGGTAACTGTCAACCACTGACTTTTATAATGATGACTCAAAGTCTTGATTTCTTTCTTAAAATCACCAAAAGCTACAGGGGATATGCTCAACAGAACATAAATATTATAACTTAACCTTCATGAAGTTATGCATATTTAATTCCAAAAGGAATTGGGAGAAACACATTTTTACAGAAATTATGTCAAAGCAAAATGACTTCCCAGAGCATGTATTCTCCGTTTTGAACCCCTCTACTCTCATCTCTTTTCAGATACACACCCTGTAGAATGAAAGTCATATTATCATGAATTTATTTATACGCCTTCTGTTTTTACATGTTCAAATGTTTCTAACCATGTTAATAGAATCCTGGCATAAAAAAGCTACTTACAGCTTAAGTGTTTTAGATCTTATCTAGTATTTAATCAAGAAATATCCATTTACTTATTTGTAGATTTTATATAAAGAATGTTGTCCTCTTCATGTATGAATAATATGGATAGCCAAGATTATAAGATTTAATATAAATTTGTTATCCAAGAAAGCTAAGGCATATAAACTATGAAATGCTAGTGAGGAGGTAAAATTAATATTAAAATATACAATGTTAATTTACCACCAATTTATTGAGTCAAGTAAAAAATCTTTAAATAAAATACTATTGAAGACACTGTATTTCAAATTAATTTCAAACACAGAAAGATGCAAGTTTAGTTTTCTCATTAAGGGGAAGAAGTAAGCTTATTTATGTGAGTAAAACCTATGAAATATATAATCCTTGCTCCAACATAATAATAAATCAACAAAGTGATTATAAGTCTAGGTAGTAGAAATGAATGTAATGGAAATTATGTTATATAAAAGTATCAAACCTAACATAAATTATATAATGTTTTATTTAAAGAGAGTCAATTTTCTATCTTTAATAATATGTGCTTTTCACTGCAAGTTCTCTCTTGTATGTGGATCTTAGCTTTGAATTTGTAGATTAGTGTGTATACAGAGGAATGAGTGTCCATAGAGGCCAAGACTGAAGAAATGGACCAATGGGGGTGGTTATACACAGGGGTATTTGAGCTCGTGAGACAGGAAAGTAGAGGGGGGAAACAGTGGGAGGGAAAGGTTTAGACTGGTATACAAATGGTGAAGAGGGTGATCAAAGGATAGATATAATGGGAAAATGAACCAAAATTGAGGACATATGATAAGCCATATGGAAATCTATTACATGGTAATATAGGGGCTGAGGTGTGGATTAGAATTTAGATAATACCCAGCAAAATTCCAATGTACCTCAAAATTTAAAGAGTACCAGAATTCTTATCTGTAAAGTTAAAGAATTAAAATTATAGACAATCAGAGGTTTAGATATATTCGGAGACTTTATTTAAAGAAAAATGGAAAGTTACAGGGATCTCCAGCTATCAGTTTGGAGAGAACACATGGGAGAGGTTTTAGCCAATATATGTGCTGTTTTGTGGGACTGTGCTAAAAGGGGCATGGAGGACGTAGGGTTTTGCTGAGTCTGTCAGGCTTCTGGGACTGTCTCCTTCTGATAAGGAAGGAAGTTGAGGCAAAGTCTGAGGGCCCCTATAAATCTTAGCAATCCTGAACACTCCAGCCCCCAGGCAGGCCACAGCTGTGCCCTGAGATAAGCAGGCAATTCAAAGCCTAACTTAGTCCAGCTGCAATAACAAACCTAAACAATAAGGTTAAACTTCCTCTGCTGCCATCACCATTCTATATATGTCCATATATAGAGTCACGTAGCCCCCTCAATTTATATAGAGTAACGTAGCCCCCTCAATTTATCAATGCGAAATAGGTATCCAAAGGGTACTGGCCCCTACCAATCAACCTCATGAGATGCTCACAGTCTTGCCCTTACCAATCCCCTTGCTTCCTATGCTTCTACCTCTGACTTTCCTCTATATAAAAAACTGCTACCTATACGATAAACAAGAACTGCCCACTGCCATTCCAAGCCTCTGCTCACCCAGCTCCTGCAACAGGGAGTTGATACGCTGCAACTCCCTAACTAACCCACAGACCCAGACTGTTTAACAAACAGAAAAAGGAAAGAAAAAACAGAGGGAAAAAAACATGAGGAAAAAAGTTCATGTGGGGAGATCTTGAGTCCCCCCTTCACCCCAGCCATGGGTCTACATGAGCTGTGTATTTAAAATGTCTTCTTATAACAATCACAATAATCTCATTTCATTAAATTAATGTGAGATGAATGAGAGTTCCAGAACCCAGAATGAGCCAGTCTTTTACTTTATTATTTGAATCACCCCCAACAACTCATGCATTCTTAGTACTTGGTCCCCAGCTGGTAGCAATTTGGGGGAGTGCATGCTTGCTGAAGGAGGTGTGCTTCTGGGAACAGGATTTGGGGTGATACTGTTAGTTCTCCCTTGCCCGAGATCAGTTCACTTGCTTGCTGCTTTTTTCTCCCTTCTATTGCAAGAAGTAATGTCCAGCTTCTGCTCATGCCTTGCTTTCCCCTGCCATCATGAAGCTTGCCCTTGAGACTGTAAATGAAAAGAATCCCTTTCCTACCATCAGCTGCTTTGAGTTGAGTATTTTGTCAATATCAAGGTAACCACAACAGTCTGACCACACTATGTTTTTTAAATATATGTGTGTTTTGTGTGTTGTGTGTGTGGGGGTTCATATATGTGGAGGTCAGAGGATTTCAGGATTCGGTTCTTAGGCACCATCCACCTTTTTTTTTAAATCAGAGTCTTTGATTGACAGAGAGTTCTCCAGTGAGGCAAGCCAGGAAGGCTCAGGGATCTTCCTGTCTCTTCCTCCCCAGAGCTAGTGTTCTAGCACAAATACTGCAGCATGGCATTTTGTGTAAGTAGTGTGGGTTGAACTCAGGTCCTCATGTTAGTGAGGGATGCACTTTACAGACTAAGCCATCACCACAGCAGGCTAAAACTGAACTCTAATATTTTTTAATGTGATTATAAAAATGAACTTCCCAAACTTCAAAAATGAGCCAAGAACACAAAAAATTTATTTTGTAATTACCAGAAGAGGTGACATACTTCTTAATTTTCTCCTCTGTAGTCCACAGGAATAAAATGTTGAACCCTCAAATGATACCATGGTCATCTCTTCAAACTTTTACTTGCCTTTGAATATTAATATATTCATCCACAATAGCTTTAAGAAATTACTAGTAATTTTCTTGTCAACATTATTTTTTTAACATAATAATAGCAACGATAACAAATGTTGAAGGGAGCCTAAGGTTGACCATTTGACTGGCAGGCAGATGGTAACAGCTGCTCCTCTGACTCTGTTATACTTATTATTTGACAACAAATACATCTCCATAAGTATTTCATTGCACAGAAGGAAGTCAGAGTGCAAGATCAATATGAAAGACAACACAGTGCTTGGCACAGGGAAAGCACTTAATAAAGGTCAGCTGAATCCAAACCCTTCCAAGTGGGACAAACTAACCAGCAATTCAAATGTGTGGAAGGTCATCATGTTGTGACCTTGGCTTGGATATTAGAATATGATCAATGCATCTCTGAGGTTTCCTGATTAATTTTCAGATATTATAAACTAATAATATGATTCATCCTTATTATCAAAGCTTCTGGAAAATTTATACAGATAAATTACTGTTTGACTGAGTCTTCCCTGACTACATGGGAACTTTGGATGTCAATCTAAATTCTTTATTTAATTTCAGTTTTTATATTGTTAAATAAAATCTTAATTATGCATATATATGTATACATACACACATATATATATATATAGATTCATTCTCCTTGAAAAAAATTGATAAGAGAATTTAAGTGTCCTGTTAATGTCCCCATACTCATAGTCTCCCCCATAAAAACACAGACATTGGTCAGCTCTTCCTTCCCTTTACCGTCCCAACTTCGGTGTTCTCTGCCACTCCTTTATAGGCACTCATATAGAGATGGGATGCATTGTGATGTAGCAGCCAACTTGGTTAGATTGAGAAGAACCTCCAAGACTAGCAAGGCAAACCTCTGGGTGACTCTATGAGAGTATTTCCAGACATGATTGAATATAAGGGGAAAACCTTCCCTGAATGAGGTGGCAAAATCTCATAAGATGGAGATCCAGATGAAATCCAAAGGACAAAGGCAAGCAAATGGTATTGTATGTGTTCACATAATATTCAGTTAAATAAATAGAATCATTTTTTCTTTATAATATAGTTGGAAAAGTCTTAGTTTTTTTTAAATCACACTTTGATCATCATCAACATCTTTGCAAACATCTTTGCAAGCATCAGCTCTTCCTGGACTTTGATTTGATGTAATTCATTAGTCATCTTAACACACCTTACAGATTTGTGAGACTCTGAAATTGCCCTTGATTAACCTCCTTCCCAACTCTTTTTAATGGTAGAGATAAGGAGCACTCACCTGCACTGGTTACCATTGGATGTATGGGACACTCACCTGCCCTGGTGTCCATTGGATATATGGGGCACTCACTTGTGAATTAGCAACCATTTGTACAATGAATTCTTATTACAAGGGTTTTATAATTACTATATGTGGTTAATCTAGGAATTCACTCAGATTCTATTTCTCTTCCTTTATGTGTGAGGAAAAGCTCTTAGAATAAACAACAAAGACTATTAAAATGTGTTTACAAAAGGAAGAAAATTATTTTACTATATTTCATAAGGATCTACTTACATAAAAATAGTAATATGATAATTACAAATAATTTTTATTTTTCCAACAAAGTCCACCTAGGAGAACAAAGAATTGGAAATAGTTTATTTAACCTTATATTTTCACCTGATAATGTTACAGTTCCTGCAACAGTGATCTCACTCAAATTTTTCTTCCAACCAGTGTAGATTCATAGACAATTATTATTAGGAAATTAAAAACCACATAATCTATAATAATATGTCAAAAAATAGGAAAGTTTTTTTTTCTTTTCCATGAATTATAAGAGGAAATGTTTTGAATCACAAAACACATTCTCCTCAAGGCTCCATTTCTTCCTCAGTCCGTGTCTGGATGCCTTCCATCCTTTCCACCCACTTATCTTCTTAAATTCAGTTGGGAACATTTGAAAAAGCTATTAACTAACTTTTTTTAACTTTGATATTACATAATATTGATTGAGCTAAATAAGACTTATGCAGACATTTCTATAGGAGTCCAGATCCCTGACCCTGGCATTAATTTGAAGTTTCTTATCACTGAGAAAGCCTGGGTATTGATATGGAAATGGGGATGCCAAGTCCTGATGTGCTCCTGCACAGCAGTCATTCATTAAAGAAACTGACCAGGGCTTCAGTTCTGCTTTGCAAGCAAAGATCAAGTTTGTCCAAGGTCAGCTTTAGAATATGGCCTTGCTTGCACCTTGTAGACACAGCTTAATGGTGCAATAATAAAGAGAGATGTAGGGTTCGTAAAGTAACAGTCATGGCTATTTTTACCTCTTTCCACAGTACATGGTTATAATTAGTATGATATTATTTTTTATTTGTTGTAGAAGTTTACCCTTTATAGTAGAAGTTGATGTTTTAACAGTCCCCTTTTTGTGAATGAGAAAGTAAGTTTTGTGAAGTTAAGTAATTCATAATTTATGATCATAGAGGTTTTGAAATTATAATCACTAGGCTTCTGGAATAATTACATTGACTTAAAAATATATTTAGACATTCACTTCACTCAAGATATAAACACACACATACAGGGGATTTCAGTCTAGCTGTGATGTATTTAAATAAATAATGACACAAATCTGTACGTTTTATAATATTTACACATAAATATATACCTGCTGGTGTTATGAGATTTAATGCTAATGGTAATTATTGGAAATATTAACGAAGTCTGCACTCTGGTATGAGGAGAGGAGGATGGGAAGCCGAAATTCAGCAGCTGAAAAACTGAAGTCCTCAGTCAACTCCTCTCTGCTAATAAACAAACAATCTTTACATTATCTTCCAAATATTCAGACTTATGTTCTGGGGCAAGAAAATATTCTTGTTCTTTATGTTAGATCTGTTCACTGTCACTTTATGCATTATTCTATGTCACAGCTGAAAATCTAAGCATTTCTAAATTAGTAATTAATATAAATGTTGATCATGTCAGACACAATGAAGGAAAGAAGAAACATTTTATAATATCCTGACCCATAGTGTGCACACATGGGAATGGACTTTCACACACACACACACACACAGATAAGAATTTCTGTTTCCAAGCACTAAATTGAACAATATATTCAAGAGTAAACCTGCTGTGAGAAAGAGGTCAGTGTCAAACAAGTATCTAAGGCATAAGCTAATGGCTTGTAACCATAGGTGCTGGGGAAGTATTATAGTTCAGAGGAATGCCTCTCAAAGTTTTGTTTAGTGAAGGGAAGTGTCAGTTCTGTTGTGTTTTATTCTCTTTTACTTCCCCATCTTTTTCTGATCAATACTTGTGTACAATGTAATAAAAAGGAAATAGTAGAAAAATAAAATGACAAAAATTCAGGGCCAACACTTTTATTATCACATCCACTAGTCATAAAATCACTCTATCCGAGTTGCTATGGAAAATTCTTGATGGTGACTCTCAAGGTCCACCCTTCTCTCTTGGTGGACACATAACTCATGGTTGTGAACCTGTGAATCTCGTTTGAGTCTCTCTAGTTTAGAGTACTGTGGGGGAGATGCTGGCAGAAACCTGATGCTGCATGGCATGCAAGATTGGCAGATAGCATATGAGATGTGAGACAGGGGATCATAGTAGCAAAGCTGGCATTGGAAATGCTCTCCCTACTTTGAACTTGGCATGATAGTGACCTGGGTAACCATGACTGACTGAATCATAATTACACTTATTAAAAGTAGATTGGAGGAAAACTGCTGATACACTTTGATAAGAGTTTCCTCTTAAATCAGTTCTTGCATATTATAAACATGTAACATAACAGCCAGCCATGAGGCAAACCCCTGCATTGGAATAGCTCAGAGTTTGACTTGTTTGCTTTTTTTGTCAGTATCTTTCTATGCAATCCATTCTGTCCTTGAATTTGTGATCTTCATAGCTCACGCCCCACCCCCCAAAAAATGCTCAAATGCTGGGATTACTGGTGTCCATAACCAGGCCTGGCTCAAGTTTTAAATAGCTGAGGTTTTAAACCACATGTGGTAGAGCAAATTCCAAGCCAATCTTGGTTATATGATGAGACCCTACCTTGAAAAAACTGAAAAAATTTAAAAAAAGATGAAACGGTTGTAGGGATAGAGAGAAATTAGCTAAATCAACAAATAGTTGAAATTACATAATTTTGGGGACAAGGACTTTGGTTATCTATTTTCTCATGCATATTTAAATTTTTTAAAAATTGTTGAATTAAGACTTAGAATGAGGCCATCTTTAAAGTGCTAGCTTAGAGTAGTCTCCAGAAATTCAAAACCAGCTAGTCTCTCTGGAACCTTTAAGATCAGTGTGCACACATGTTAACAGTGCATAAGCACAGGCTTGAGGAGATGGCTCAGTGTGCACAGCATGAGGATCTGAGTTAAAATCTCCAGGACCCAACTAAAGTGCTGGGCATATTGGCAGACACTTGCAATGCCAACTTGTGGAAGGAAGAGGCAGGGCATCCCTATGGCCTATTGGCTAGCTAGTCTGGATGGATCACAATAAGTTACTCCATGTAAATAAGCTGTAGAGTAGCTGAGGAAGATACCTCATGTTGACCTTTGGCTTCCACATGCACACACATGCGCACACACAAATATTTACACATGAATCTGTACACATAGTTGTTACATAGGCCAACACACAGAGAAGCACATATACATATACCTGTGGACATAGAAAGACACCTACACACAGAATTAAAAAAATATCATATAGCTAGAAAATGTCTAGGAAAATAAACAGAATAAATGATTGGGAGCTCTGAAATGGACTAATTAAACCCTTCATCATCAAACTGTAAATCAGAGCTCTCTTTAATGATTAAAAACTTTCTTTCTGGGGGAGTGGGGAGAAGGAAAGTTGTGATAAGGTCTTGTTATTGCACCATGTAAATCTGGCTGATCTGAAACATGATATGTAGCCCGAGCTGGCCTGGAACTTTCTGTGATCTTACTGTCTCCTAAGTGTTGACATTCTAGCTGTGTACCAGTATTCCTGGTTTCTGTATCGTCTAAGTAACCCAGGGATTGACAATTCAGTGTTATGACCTATCACAATTCACTGTTTTTAGTGAACAACAGCTTAATTCTTGTTAATAGTCCAAATTCTTGAGCAATCAATTTTATAATCACCATAAGCCTGAGGCTTTAAGTTGTAAATATAGCCACCATTTTGAAAAAAAAACTTTGAGAAATAGTTTTAAAAATATCTTTATCAATTTGTGAAAGACAGAGCAGGGAGGACATAAGTGTTCCAGGACCTTCTACCATTACAAATTAATTCCAAATACATACACCACTTTGTGCAATTGGCTTTATGTTGGTACTGGGGAAATGAACCAAAGCCATCAAGATTTGAAAGCCAGCTCCTTTAACTACTGAGCAATCTCTCCAGGCCCAGATACATATTTTTAAGATTGCTTCAATTAATATTTTCCCAGATGGCAATCCTCACTATACCCAAGTAAATATCATTTTTTTTATCTCAAATGGGACAATTTTATTCTCAGCTGACAAAGACAACTATATCTCTTCAAAATTCAATACTCAGTATAGCAATTATGGGTTGCCATTAGAAGTTATGGAAAATATGTTTTAAGCTGAATTAAGAAAGGACATTTTTAAAAAAAATTATTCATAGGGGAAGAAGATAAGGATGGATTAATCAGGAGGTTGAAATCAAGACAACTTTAAGGAGACACTGCCTCTTTTAGCTGGATTACTCTGACCTAGGAGCACATACATGATCAGATTTGATGTGCTCCAGTAAATTCAACCAAATGACTCACCTGTCATTTGTTGGGACACTTGTGACGGATAATCAGTGAGGGTCTTTGTCTGTGTTTGAGTTTCCTACCTATCAGTTAATTAATCACCGTGCCTTGTGTTTATAAATAGAACTGATACATGGCCACTGAGGAATTCTGTTAGAAGCTGGTTATAGTAGGGATAACTTGGGGCCTTGGCAAAAAACCGATAGAAAATTCTAGATTAATGTTCTCTTTTTTTCTTCTAATACTTTAAGTATTTAAATCTTTTACTTCATTGTACTTTTGTTTATATGTTATCTGATAAGAAGTCCTGGTACTTCTTATCTCTGCTTCCCATTTTCTAGGGGACACATTCCAATTAAGGAGTGCACAAAAACTTTTATCACTATGTCATTCAATATCTGAATATTTTACTGGAAAGTTATTCTGACGTTTCAGGAAAAATTAATACAACTTACAAGGAAATGCAAAGCTATACAAATATTGGTAAAAATCAAATAAAAGTAACCCAAATTGTGATGGTAACATATAATGAATTACTCAAATTTTTTGAAAATATTAAAACTTACATTTCATTAATTGTTATAATTGATGCTATAACATGCTCTAAATTAAATGCTTTAAATAAGCAGTATGCTCTAAATTCTTCGAATACCCTTGTGTGTTGGGCATAACTCCATATGAGATTTTATTTCTGAAACCAAAATAAAAGAAAATTTTATTTGAAAGGAAAAAAAGAACAAAATCATTATTAAAAGACATTGGTGTTGATGAGGCAATAAAAGACTGGTAAAATATCAACATAAAAGTGAATGGGCAGAAATATTAAATAGCATTTTCATGTTATTTCTTACTTTCACAAAAGTGAAGTACAAGATAAAAGAGATTTCCATTTTGAATTGTGATATAAGTAGATGCAGATACATGAAAACACATTTTGGAAAAAATGATAAATGTAAGTTTTATAATGCAGAATTTGAAATAATTCTACTGTAATGCATGGTAGGTTGAAAGTGATGAGATTCTGTGGTGGAAGACAGACTGAGCTCTGGGTGTCTTTAGAAACCCTACACCCTGGCAAGTGGCTCTCAACTCCAAAGTTCTTGTCTACAATTAGCAAAGATTTTCAAAACACAGTAATAAAGGAAACATTATGAAAGACGTTTTATAAGAGAGTAAGAATAAAAGAATATTAAAGCTCCCAAGACAAGAGGGGTTCAGTCCTCCCATCTGGGAGGGATCTTGAAGGACTAGGAAGTCCACCAAGGCAACCAGAATCAGGTCTTTTTAAAATATTTTATCTTTATTGCCCAAAATTAAATACATTGATTGAGTAAATATTGTGCTTATATTCCCATTTCCCTTCCCCAATCCACTGGGTGTCCTCCTCAGTGGGCACACTGGATCAATCCATGTGACAACTGGTTATGGATAGCACAGGAGGCAACAAAATTGCCCACCCTTTATGAAGTGAAGCTGAGGGGCGTAATGTCTCTTGGTAATCTCTCCCACCATGGCTTTTACAATCTTTCCGCCCCCTCTTCCACTCAGTTTCCTGAGTCATGGAGGGTGAGTTTCAAGTCTGTTTCATTATTGTTGTTGTGAATTTAAGAATCTCTGTGCTTCTACTTTAAGTTGTGTTGGAAGTTGTTGGTGTCTGTCTAGATGATTTATCCTGGGATGACTGATCGCCTGTGGTTATAGGTCTCTTTCTTGCCCCATCACTGTCTCAAGTGTTTCACTTGGGGCCTACACGATAGCCCTGGGGTGGCTCATCTGTTGCTGGGATATCAGGTCTTTTTATAAATTAGGCATCCAGAGGAGATAAGCTCAATGCGAGGTCAAATGTGCATGAAAGACCTTGAGTACTTGGCCCAGAAGAACATAGACTCTGAATGGACCCACCCTTGAATTCCAAGCCAGGGGAAAAGGAAGAAATTTTCAGGAGGGATTAGGAAGCTGCTGTGTATGGCCATCATGGATTAGGCTCAATCACCCTGGGGTGCTACTCTCATTGAGAAAAGGCGGCATCCATGTTCTTTTGGGACTGTCCTTAGATGACTACCTGCTTAAGAAAGGTACCTTGCTCCCAACCCATATCAATTCTGCACCTCAGAGAAGAGGTGAGACTCATGCTATGTTAGTTTTGGTAAGTGAAGATTTCTATTGAGAAAAAAAGAAACCCAGAGAAAGAGCCTAGAGCTGTAAGGAGCACCAATTTTGCAAGAAATAAAGTAAGCAAGACCGGGTGGAATTCACTATGCTTTTCCAAGCCACTAGTTGAGTCTGGAAGGTCTGAATCAGAGACATGGTAAGGGGCTTCAGGACATTAAAACCCCAATTGTCTCATCTGATCTTTACACATGATGTATCAAATTATCATATTGTTACCCATAAATACGGACACACACAGACACAGACACACACACAGACACACACACACACACACACACACACACACACACACACACACACCCCAAGTAGTTTTCTAATGAAATTCAGAATAATAAAGTGAGACAATGGTTTAGGTAAAAACTGGACAGAAAGAACAACCTACAAAATGATATTGAAAAACAGCACATTCAATTCATCTGTCCTGAGATATCCTTTCACTTTTTTTTCTTCCAGACTAGGTTCCCAAATTGTTTCTTAATGTTGGCTAAAGGAGGAGAAGAAAACGGAGGCAGATGAGGAAGCAGAAGCAGGTGCAGCTTCTGTTTGAATACCATTTGTCTAAGGCTGAATTCTGATAGATGTCAACAACCATTTTCACTTTTGTGCAACTCTTTCTCATTTTGTGTATGTATGGCACATCTAATGATGGTAAGATTTCGGTCCACTTATTGTCATATTAAACACAAAACCGAGATATCACTATACCATCTCTTCAACCCTTTAAGACAGAGTTCACTCCATCCTGTACAGGAAAAAGACAAGAGAGACAAAAGTTTTGATGTGAGGGCAAGACCCCATCTTCACTGTAATGGGTTTAACTCTGGATGGGCACATGTGGAAAGGAAAGGCCTCCAGTGCAAATGGATGGTAATTCCAGCCCAAAGCACTGAGAGAATGATGTCCTCAAACTTATCACTTCACAAAGCAGCTTTAGCCCCGACTCTTGATGAGTTTATAAAACCATGGTTGAAAACTTGATGTTGGCATTTTCAGGGTCTTAGCGATGGAAAAGTTACTAATAGAGTTTTTTTAAATATTTTATTTATTTATTTGAGAGAGAGAGAGGCAGGCACAGAGAGAGAATGGGCACACCAGGGCCTCCAGCCACTGCAAACGAACTCCAGATACCCTCTTGTGCATCTGGCTTTATATGGGCACTGGGGAATTGAACTCTGGTCCTTCTGCATTGCAAGCAAACGCCTTAACCGCTAAGCCATCTCTTTAGCCCACTAATAGAGTTTTTTGTTGTTGTTTTGTTTTTTAACTAGGCTATTCTCAATAGGTCTAACTGGATAACAGAAAGCTGCACATGAAATGATATCCATAATGTAAGCTTCAAATTCGAATTATTAGCTAATCTATGTATAAGTACTGATAGTTTAAAAAATATATATGTATTGATAAGTGAGTCCTTGATGATTTTAATAGTGCAAATTAATTTAAGATTCTATATTTATCATTAATATAATTGAATAATTTCATATAATTTAAATTTGTAAACAAGGCATAAGTTTACCTACTGTGTATATAATTAATATTTTAAAAGTAAATTTATTATTAAAATTAAATGCAGCAAAATAATGATTAAATTACTTAAGAGAGAAATTATTTCTTCCTGAATATCCAATCAAGGCACAATTCTTATGCTAACAAAATATTAAAATTTCTCTAATATAGTAGATATTTTCCTGTGATATTGAACCATGCTTTTGGTTATAACATCTAAATTTTTGAAAACAATGTTTTAGGATTAATGGTATTTTCTCATTTCATATGAAACTCTCAAAAATAAAAAAAATCAAGCATGCTAGATAACTTATGAGGAAGTGCAGAGTATTTAATATAAAATTGATATTTATGACAATATTACAAATAGAATGACTGCAAGGAAATTATTTCATCAGAGATATACCTCAAATATGAATTTTCCTTGAGGTCAACATATGGCAACAAGTTAATAAATTACAATGTGCATTACATTATATGCTGTACATTATGTATTATATATAAGTATTCTTTAAGTTTCTAATTTTGTAACTCACCCTAAAAAGTTGATTATAAAATTTAAATTATTTATATTTATAATGGGAAACCATTTAATTTCCAGTGATATTTGGAAGATTTTGACAATTAGTTTTAAACTGTTTGGGGGATGATATTTTTGAAATGAAAGCTATTTTGTATATAATCATTAGCCAAATAATACAGAACCTACAACTCTTATACACAGATTCCTACACAGATTCTTACACAGAATAACAAATTAGGAAAGTCCTGCTGAAATATATTGATGGTGAACCCAAGATCATTTATGCATTGTGGCATTGGAAGAATGATAATAACTATTGAATAAAATACAGAACTGGTTATTTGATGTTAATAGGATTCTATTTTTGTGTAACATACAGGGAGATTTAGAATAGGCTACAGAGAACAACAGATTGACATAAATTGGATTCAGCTACCAGTTACATATGAATTTATGGGAACAATAAAGCAGGTTAAGTTATTCTTGACAGGTTTAGAGGATTGAAACAAGGGAGATCCAAGGCAAAAGCCATATAAAACACAAACTTCCAAGCACAAGGATCACAGACAATGGAAGAAAAATGGGATCTCAGTAAAGAAAATTTGCAGTGATTTGGGAAATGGTATTTTCCTAAAAGACGTATGAGTTTGGAATTATCCAAACCTATATCTCAGGATAATTAACATTTTACATAAAGTGAACAATACATGTTTTTTGCATAAAAGGATGATATTTATGCATGTTCTTTTCTAATACTTGCTTAAATAATTATAGTATTGATCATAAAATAATGCACCTATACATTGGAATTGTCTTGGACAAATCTAATTCTTGATATCTAAATGCATATGGACATTTTAGAATTATGAAATAATTAGAAAAGTATACACCATAATTGAAGTCCTACTGTACTCTTATAGGTTCATATAACTCATTGTATTTAATAATCAAAGCTCACATCTTGTCTATATTTTAAAGATGCAGAAACTGATCATTAAAGAGAAGGTCCAACTCACATAATTTATTTTCAAGTATTATTTTCAAATTAAGTTTGGTCTGGATACAGTGGATATATGTGTGTGTGTGGTATGCACAGTTGCTGGTATGTTTGCAAGTACATGGTTGCATGTGTTTGCAAGTGCATGTGCATGTGCTGGCCAGAGGTTGATGTCACATGTCTTCCTTCATTGCTCTCCCCTCACTAAACCCATGGCTCACTGATTGAGTTGGACCAGCTGAAAAGCAAACCCCAAGATTCTTCTGTCGAGACCTCCCAGTGCTGGCCTGATAGGTATGCATCACTACACCAGGCTTTTCAGTGGATTCTCAAGACCTCATGCTTACACTGCAAGCATTTCATTTCCTGAGCAGTGTCCCCTGTCCTATAATGATATATGTTTTTACCCCAAAAGTCTGGCCTCAAGATCATGATCCTTCTACTTCAGGCTCCCTACAGATAAGATTATAGGCATACCATCACATCTAACCAATCAATCATTTATATTTACCAAAGACAAAACCATGAAAAATAAAAAAATTAGCATCATGTCTGACTATCTCCAATGACACATGAAGGCACGACCTTTTCGTTCACAATTATGGAGTCTTCATGGCATAATTTTTTATATTTATTCCTTCATTTTTACTATTTTTTTCTAGGTAGAGTGTTGTTCTAGGCCAGGCTAACCTGGAATTCACTATACAGTCTCAGGCTGTCCCCAATGTCACAGTCATCCTTCTACCTCTGCTTCCCAAGTGCTGGGATTAAAGGCCTGTGCCACCATGCCTGGCCACTTTTATTATTTTTTTCCATACCAAAATTTCTAGCAAAGGTTGATAAGCGTGGCCATAAACTTGGAAGGAATTTTTTAAACAGGTGGTAACAATTTGAATATAAGTCCTGGGTTCCAAACTAGAGGCTGCATAAATTCAGAGAGAAACAGGAGTACTCACTTAACCTTAACTCTAGAAAAGGAATATATAATATATATACACATTATATATATATATATATATATATATATATATATATATATATATATATAAATAACTTTTTTATTTTACTTATTGTCTCTTCATTGTCTTGCACCATTTGGGTACGGGACATATACATGATACATAACTTTATGCAGATTAGGTGTAGGAGGCTCAGGATTTAATTCTCAAGTTTTTCTTGATTACTCGGCAATGCTACTGGGAACTATTAGTAAGCTATCTCATTTTCAAACTATGTTCCTGACTTACCATACTGGCTCCAGGAGGTCCTGCTAAACATTGAATCACATGCTTTATTTTAGAACTCTCTCAGCAAATGTTGAGAGCCCGGTTAAAGTCAAATCTACTTTGTGGCATTTATAAAAATCTATTGTCTGCTTTCCTCTAGCAGCTTTGAGTATTTTCTCTTTGCTTTCTATGTCAGGCATCTTGATTAAAATGTGTCTTGGAGAATTTCTCTTCATGTCAAGTCTGTTTGGGGTCCTCTGGGCCCCTTGATAGTTGAGTGGACTTTCTCTTGTTAGATAGGGAAAGTTTTCTTGAATAATTCTCTTGAAGATGTTTGCTATG